>VDFB02008514.1:0-24664 GCA_007258455.2 Sequoia sempervirens
CCATTTCATAGCATAATAGTGAAATTCTTCATTTACAGTATAGATTTGTATTCCACAATCCTAAACACATTCATATCCATCAAAAATTTAGAAAAACTTCAAAAATAACCCTAATTGGACTAATTCGCCACCTTGGGCGACTTAGTTCCACTATCAATTTTGCATTTATGTTTTTTGCATCCTATTTTCCATTTTTGAAATTCCTGTTAGATTTAGTCATTGCTCTATTTTTGTATAGTTGTTTACTGTTTTACTTGAATCATTTGCATCAATACTATTTACTTCAATGGAAATCATAGATAGCATTAGATTTTTACAATGTTCATTTTCAACATTAGTTCCGAGCCCATTTAGATTAGATTCATTAGAAAAAAAAACAAACAATTTGCAACATCACATGAACCAATCAAAATGATGCTTAATTTTAAGACAACCATATCATCCAAACCTCTTAGTAGTGATGACTTGGATAGATTAGATGAAATCTTTCATAGTTTCCTCTCACTAAGTTCATCCACTAAGACTTGTGATGACAAACCTAAACTGCTTAGTGACACCTTATCTCCTCAACCTTGTAGTAGTGATGACTTGAGTATGTTAGATGAAGCTCTTGAGGGCTTCATCTCACACAAGCCATCCACTAAGGTTTCTTGTGAGCAACAAAAAACAAAAGATTTTAATGTCATTCAACCTCAACTTTTTCTTTACCCACCTTCATATCAACCTCAACCTCCACCTAAACCTGAGTTTACCCTTGATCCACCACAACATGATGCTGTTGCACACACACACTAAACTAGAAACAATACACAACCCCAAAAACCCCCTCCAACATCCTTACCTTTACCAAATCTTATTTTTCCTAGTGCTCCTCGCTTAAACTCACACCTTAGGGAGTATGATCTCGTTGAACAACTTAAGAATACTCCTAAAAAGATATCCCTTTGGGATCTTCAAAATCCACCCAATTATCATTCAATGCTTAAAATAACCTTGCAAAATATAGTGGTTCCTCCTGGTACAAATGCAAGTGATGTGGCAACTCTTCTAGAGGGAATTAATACACTTAATGTAGACATTACCTTTCATCAACATGAGCTCCCCCCATTAGAATTAAGGAGACAAAACGAGGATTTTATGATCATTTCCCAATATAATACAATAGGCATTAAGTGAACCCTCGTTGACAATGGATCTACCCTCAACGTGTATAGTGTGAAACTTCTCGATCGATTACGTGTGGATAAATCACAAATTAAACCCGATTCCTTATCCATTAGAGGATTTGACAACACAAAAAAACAACTGCTAGGTATAATCACTTTACCTATAATAGTCGAAGTGGTAACCTTGCAAACTCCTATTCATGTCATGCTCTATGATCTCGCATATAATATTCTCTTGGGAAGACCATGGATTCATGAGATGCATGCGGTACCTTCGATTCTCCATCACACAATGAAATACATCTATAACAACAAAGTATATCAAGTTGAGATAGACCCCGAGCCTGAGAGTTGTTTGCAACTTGAAAAAGGAACAAAAATTCCTCTGAATACTTTAATTCCATCCTCTCATATTGACCCTCTCCATACCAATAAACAAGAAACAAAATCCATGTCCAAATTGCTCGATGATGATTGGGGGACATTGGAATTTACTCCTTCATTCATGGATGAATACATAATTACCCGCAAGGAGACAAAAAAAAGAGAGCAACCAACAGTTATGTCCACTCACAATTCACAAGAATCTTCCCCTTCCTCTATCTCACCTCCCTTGGATGACAACACATCTTACACAACAAATTTTAATGAGATAGATTATCAGAAACCCCCTAATCCCAAGGAAATGGAGAGACTTTATGGACGTGGGTACGAGCTTATGAAACAATTGGGGTACAATGGTAAAGGATGCAAAAAGAATGAACAAGGCATTTGTGTCCCTATTGAGCCTAATACACAAGACGTGAAGACTGGTTTAGGATATTCCTTTTCTAAGAAAACAAAAGAAACTCAATGAACCTCATTCAATATCAACACTATCACATGCCAATCATGAACTATACTTACACTCAAACATCTTGAATTGCTTGATAAACATTCTCCACCATCTTGGGAGTATGTTGAAAGTGATGAAGCCTTGAAACAAATGCTAGGTGCTATTGATAAATCATCTTCCTCTAAACGACATATTACCTGCGCTATGATAAGTTCCAAGCCGCAAAATACCGATGATCATGAGAAAACAATGGAACCATATGATCCTGAGTTTCCTGAGTTGAATGCACTCCCCCTAGGAGATACTGTTGGAAATATGTGCCTAAAACTATATAGGCTGAAACCTCCATTAGAGCCAAGTCGGTGTGACATTTTCATTGTCTGGCCGACTAGCAGCTTGATTCATTCTGGTTTGTATAGGTCGCTGTGACCTTGCAAATGTCTTGCTGAAAGGTTGCACTGAGGAGTCTATCACTGTGACATAGTGTATTCGTTATGACCTCATAGCACTCAGGAGACCTTTGGCCGACAGGCCATTCAATCGTATTTCGGGGAGACTCTTGGTGACCATGATCTTCAGTGTAACACGGTGGCTTGGTGAAGCGTCTTAGCGACAACTAATGTCTTGCCGATAGGGGACACATCCAAACGTTCTTCAATGTAACTCAAATTGATCGGAGAAACCTCTTAGCGATGGTGAATGTTTTTCCGATAGCCGATGGCTATCGGGGTAACTCTTGGCGACAGATGAAGCTTTCGGGGTAAGTCATAGAGCTTAGTGAGAAGTTTGAGCGAGAGCTACATGTCTCACCGACATTGTTTTATGTTGGAGTCTTCAAGGTAACATATGGAGATCGGTATGTTCTCTCAGCGAAGGGTAATGTCATGGCGATGGGTGAACACTTCGGGGTAACCTTTATGTCTCAGAGAAACCTCTTGGTGATATCGGTATGTCTTGCTGACTATCTTTTGGAGCTCGATATGACTTGTGTCTTTGGTATACCTTTGGTGACTCGCTATGATCTCCTAGCGAAAGTGATAGGTCTGGGCGACTGCTTGGTGACTCTGTGTAACTTATGGAGCTCGATAGAATGTCTTAGCGATAACAGAGACTCTTGGCAACATCGGTATGAAGGATATGTGGAATCGGCGAGACATTGTTAGTGTCTCACCGAGATGCCTATACAGTGCAAATTCTATTGACAGTTTGACCGTCCAATGTGGCATCTCATGGATGAATCAGAAGAGCCAAATTAGAACCGTTGGGAGTCTGTTCGTTGTGACAGTTCTGTGAGGAAGCTTGACAGACAGGGAATGCCATGGATATACCATGCGATTGCAGAGTGTGATCAGTTAGTTAGTTCATTGGTTGAATCGACAGATTATTGCGAGGTTGGATCAGTGAATGAATTCTATTCTATGAACTGTAATTGTGAAGGTTCCTGTGCAATATTGTAAATGGTGAATGCTGCTGTAAACAGACACCAGTAAGATAAGTCTGACTGTTGTATGTAATCTCAATTACTGTAATACAAAGTGATTTCTCTTGAGGTGTGGTGGGTTTTCTCGTAAGGGATTTTGACTATATTTGGAGTGTTGCTTGTGTGATTAATAAAGCTTCTGTTTCACATGTCATTTCATAGTGCATCTTAGCAGTTTGTAATTGTAAATTTTAAAAGTGTATCACGCATTCTTTCACGAGGTATTGACGTTAGGAGAATTGTTTTTCCACATCTAATTTTCTTTACAAGTGGTATCAAAGCCTGGCCAGTTGTGTTATCCTTGGGGGTACATTGGGTTTTTTGTGTCAATTTTGTTCAGTGGGAGTCTTGTAGAGATTGTTATTTCTAATTACAGATTAAGATGTCTAGTTCATCTGGGAAGATTGAAATAGAGAAATTCAATGGCAGTAACTTTGAGTTGTGGAAACTCAAGATGGAGGGTCTTCTTGTTGACCATGATCTTTGGATTACTGTGGCTGGAGTGAAACCTACAGGCATGAAGCAAGAAGATTGGGACCTTGCAGATAGGAAATCTAAGGGGCTAATAAGGCTCTGCTTGGCAGACTCCGTTCTTCTCAATGTACATGAAGAGAAGACTGCATCTACCTTGTGGAAGAGACTGGCGTCTATTTATCAGGGGAAGTCCTTGATGAATAAGCTATTCTTGAGGAAGAAACTATACTCTTTGAGAATGCAGGAAGGAGGGTCTGTAGCTGATCATTTGAATGCATTTAACATGCTGCTTGCTCAATTGACATCTATTGGTGTGAAGACTGAAGAAGAGGATCGTTGTATGCTACTATTATGTTCTTTGCCAGACTCATGGGATCATCTGGTGATGGCCATTGGGAGTACAACATCCAGTTTCAAGATGGAGGATATTGTTGGTTCTTTGCTGTCAGAAGAAATGAGAAGGAAGTCTCCTGAGATGGCAAAGGAGGCTCTTGCTGTCAGAGGAAGGTCAAAGGAGAAAGGAAAGAAGGACAAGAAGTCCAAATTGAAATCAGAGGGGATATTAAAGTCTCCTAGCAAGAAGTCCAAGGTGAAGTGCTGGAACTATGGGAAACCTGGTCATGTCCGAAAGGATTGTAAAGAGGAGAAAAAGAAGAAGAAGGGATCTTCCGATAATGGTTCTTCTCATAGTGATGGTGACGCCTTCATTGCAGCCTTGGCTACTCAGGCATCAGATGATGTCTAGCTGATTGATTCTAGAGCATCGTTCCACATGACATCTCACAGAGAATGGTTCACGAAGTATGAAGAATACGATGGTGGAAAGGTGTACCTAGCAAGTGATTCAACTTTGGAGATTGTTGGCCATGGAAGAGTCAGGATACAATTCCTTGATGGTAGAGTAAAGGGAATCAATAATGTTATGCACATACCAGGTCTGGCTTGAAATCTATTATCTGTAAGTATGCTAAATGATATTGGTGTACAAGTTACGTTATTTGGAAATGGCTGCAAGATGACTAGAGGTTCAATGGTGCTGGCTAGAGGTGCTCGAATTGGTACCCTGTACAAGCTGGATGCATAGGCTGTTCAATGTAATAGTGTCTTTGGAAAGTCACTGAAAGCTGCTCGTGGAGGTAAAGAGGGAAGTATCCCTAATTATGTAAACTCTACGGAAGTAAAACTTCCTGCAGAGAAGACAATGCTTTGGTATCATAGGTTAGGCCACATAGGAGAAAAAGTTTTAAAAACCTTGAAGAACAAAAACCTGGTTGAGGGGCTTGAATATTGTAATCTAGAATTTGAATTATGTGAACACTGTATATATGGAAAGCAACATTGTGTTTCATTTTATGACAGTCCTCATAAATCTTCTGGTTTGTTAGACTATATTCATTTGGATGTATTTGGTCCAGTAGATGTTCCTTCTTTGTCTAAATCAAGATACTATGTGTCGTTCATTGATGATTATTCAAGAAGAGCATTTATATATTTTTTGAAAAGTAAATCAGAAGTGTTCAGTTGATTTAAGGAGTTTAAAAATCTTGTTGAAAATCAGACTGGTAAAACAATAAAATGCTTAAGGACTGATAATGGTGGTGAATTCTATTCTGATGAATTTGAAAGATACTGTAAAGACCATGGAATCAAAAGACACAAGACTACACCTTACACTCCACAGCAGAATGGAGTTGCAGAAAGGTTCAATAGGACAATGATGGAGAGAGCACGAAGTATGCTTAGTAGTGTTGGTTTGGAAGAGAAGTTCTAGGCTAAAGCTACTGCTACTGCATGTTACTTAATTAATCGGTCTCCAAACTCTGCTCTTGTTGAAGACACCCTTAGGCGTGGTTTGGTAAAGAAGCCCTCTGCCAGATTTGTATTAAGAGTCTTTGGAGCATGAGGCATATGCACATGTGTCCGGATGTAAAAAGATCTAAGTTGGAGAACAAGGTTGTCAGTGTATTTTATTGGCTATAGTGCCCAACATTAAAGGATACAAGCTTTAGGTCTATTCTGAGGAGAAGGTTGTAGCAATAGGGAGTGTAATCTTTGTGAGCTGAAACCTTCCACCTTGGATACGATGGAAGCAAAGTGGGAAAATAGTAAGGATGTAGCAATTCCTCCTACCAGAGAGAAAGAGGAATTAAGAATTCAAAATATACACAGGAAACTTAGGAAACCAGTTAAGAAGTTAAGAAGAAGAACCTTAGCCTCAGCCAGTGAGGAGGTCAACCCAAGAAAGGAAACAACCAGATAGGTATGGGCTCTCATTGATTGATTCTACTTGTGCCTATGCTTTGATTTCTAGTACATATGAGCCTAGGACTGTGAAAGAGGCATTTAATATGTCTGATTCAGACTCTTGGTTAGAAGCCATGGAAGAAGAAATGGCATCATTAGATAAAAATGAAACTTGGAGTTTGGTGCCCTTGCCTAAAGGAAAGAAAGTTGTGGGATGTAAATAGGTATTTAAGAAAAAGATTGGTCTGGATGGCAGTGTAGAAAAGTACAAGGCAAGACTGGTTGCAAAGGGTTATTCCCAGGTAGAGGGAATTGATTATGAGGAAATATTTTCTCCTGTAGCAAAGCTGGCGTCCATTAGATTTCTATTGTCACTTGCAGCAGTGTATGACTTAGAGGTTGAACAAATGGATGTGAAGACAACATTTCTTCATGGTGATCTTGAAGAAGAAATCTATATGTCGACTAAGCACTGTTGAGAAAGGTAAAAAGCTGAGTATGCAATTAAAAGTCTTTGTATGTGGGTTAAGTCACCTAGAATGTGTGTTGAGAAGTTGTGATACTTTTGTATTATCTTTAGGCTTTGTGAGATCAAAATCTGATCCTTGTGTATATTATAAAGTTGAAAGTGATCAAGTGCTTGTTATTGCTCTTTATGTTGATGATATATCTTTGTTCATGAAATAGCAAGCTAATGATCCTCTGATCATAAGTCTGATTGTTTGCTAAGTTGGAAATGAAGGATCTTGGTGCAGCAAAAGGTATATTCTAGGGATGAAATGAGGGGGCCAGGAAGAATGAAAGCTTTGGCTTAAGTCGAATTAAGTATATAAAGTTATTTCTTGAGATTTTGTGAATGATTGCAAGCGAGTTAAGTTGTTCCGATTATCAGGAGCAAGCTATGTCTATTGAGGGCTGTCCAAAATCTCCCCTCTGAGATGGAGGACATGACGATGCCCTATTCTAATGTTGCTTAGAGTCTTATGTATGCAATAGTCTATACAAGGCTAGACATTGCCCAAGCAGTGGGAGTTCTTATTCGGTTTATGGCTAATCCTGGAAGGACACATTGGGATGCTATGAAGAGAGTGTTTATTTGAAGGAACTTCGTGATTTTGCTTTGTGTTACCATGGGAATTCAGTTGAATCATAGAGGACTCTCAGCATTTGTGGTTATGTAGATTATGATTGGGCAGGGGACATTGACAGCAGGAGGTCCACCAGTGGATACATTTTCATGTTGAATGGTGGTGCAGTGAGTTGGATGAGTAAGCGGCAAGTTGTAGTTGCTTTGTCCACTACAGAGGTTGAATACATGGCAGCTACTCATGCTTGTAAAGAAGCTGTATGGTTGAAACGTTTGTGTTCTAACATTGGTTTTGATGTAGGGGAAATAACAATTTTATGTGACAGTCAGAGTGCCATTTTTCTGGAAAAGAACCCTACTTTCCATGCCAGGATGAAACATATTGATGTACAGTACCACTTTGTACGAGATATGGTTGAGGATGGAAAGGTCAGTTTGGAAAAAGTTGATACTCTGGAGAATGTTGCAGATGCATTGACGAAGCCAGTAAGCACAAACAAGTTTAGGTGGTGTGCTAGTTCAATGGGCCTTAGCGCCCATGATTTCAGTAAATTATGTTGTGCTCTGGAGGTGTCTGTATGATCTTCGTCAAGTGGGAGATTGTTGGAAATATGTGCCTCAAACTATACAGGCTGAAACCTCCATTAGAGCCAAGTCGGTGTGACATTTTCATTATCTGGCTGACTAGCAGCTTGATTCATTCTGGTTTGTACAGGTCGCTGTGACCTTGCAAATGTCTTACCGAAAGGTTGCACTGAGGAGTCTATTGTTGTGACATAGTGTATTCGTTATGACCTCATAGCGCTCGGGAGACCTTTGGCCAACATGCCATTCAATCGTATTTTGGGGAGACTCTTGGCGACCATGATCTTCGGTGTAACACGGCGGCTCGGTGAAGCGTCTTAGTGAAAGCTAATGTCTTGCTGACAGGGGACACATCCAAACGTTCTTTGGTGTAACTCAAAGTGATCAGAGAAACCTCTTAGCGATGGTAAATGTTTTGCCGATAGCCGATGGCTATCGGGGTAACTCTTGGCGACAGATGAAGCTTTCCGGGTAAGTCATAGAGCTTAGTGAGAAGTTTTAGTGAGAGCTACATGTCTCGCCAACATTGTTTTATGTTGGAGTCTTTGGGGTAACATATGGAGATTATTATGTTCTCTCAGCGAAGGGTAATGTCTTGGTGACGGGTGAACACTTCGGGGTAACATTTGTGTCTCAGAGAAACTTCTTGGCGATATCGATATGTCTTGCTGACTATCTTTTGGAGCTCGATATGACTTGTGTCTTTGGTATACCTTTGGTGACTCGCTATGATCTCCTGGCGAAAGCGATAGGTCTGGGCAACTACTTGGTGACTCGGTGTAACTTATGGAGCTCGATAGAACGTCTTAGCGATAACAGAGACTCTTGGTGACATTGGTATGAAGGATATGTGGCATCGGCGAGACACTGTTAGTGTCTCACCGAGATGCCTATATAGTGTGAATTCTGTTGACACTTTGACCGTCCGATGTGGTATCTCGTGGACGAATCATAAGAGCCAAATTGGAACCGTTGGGAGTCTGTTCATTGTGACAGTTCTATGAGGAAGCTCGAGAGACAAGGAACGCCATGGATATACCCTGCGATTGCAGAGTGTGATCAGTTAGTTAGTTCATTGGTTGAATCGACAGATTGTTGCGAGGTTGGATCAGTGAATGAATTCTATTCTATGAACTGTAATTGTGAAGGTTCTTGTGCAATATTGTAAATGGTGAATGCTATTGTAAATAGATACCAGTAAGATAAGTCTGACTGTTGTATGTAATCTCAATTACTGTAATACAAAGTGATTTCTCTTGGTGTGGTGGGTTTTTCTCCCGTAAGGGTTTTCCCACGTATATTTGGTGTTCTTGTGTGATTGAAAAAACTCTGTTTCTGTAATCTATTTCATAGTGCATCTTAACTTGACTGTAATTGTAAATTTTAAAGTGTATCTGCATTCTTTCTTGAGGTATTGACATTAGGAGAATTGTTTTTCGCATCTAATTTTCTTTACAGATACAATTGATATACCAATGGAAATAAATGATACAGAAAAGGTCATTAAGATTGGGAAGTGCCTTGATGATGAAGAACAAGAGGATACTACACTTTTACTCCACGATTTTCCTAAAAATTTTGCTTGGAAATATTCCAATATGCCAGGTATAGACCCAAAATTGTCACACACAACATTGTCCTTGCAAATGATGCTAAGCCTACTTGACAAAAGATACAAAAAATGAATGCTAAGATAGCCTTTCTTGTTAAAGGAGAGCTTAAAAAACTCCTTGACATAGGTTTCATTCGTCCTATTGATTATTCTCTTTGGATCTCAAATATTGTCGCAGTTGCTAAACCCAATAATCTTATTAGGATATGTATGGATTTCTGTGATTTGAATAAAGCATCTTTAAAAGATGATTTACCACTTCCTAATATTGACATGATTGTGGATTCAATTGCTGGACATGCTTTGTTGTCATTCATGGATGGATTTTCTAGTTATAATCAAATCTTCATTAACCCATAAGATCAATACAAAACAACATTCACAACTGTTTGGGGAACGTTTTGTTGGGTTATGATGCCTTTTGGACTAAAGAACGTAGACACAACATATCGAAGAGCAATAAAATTGATATTTCATGATTACATACATAAAAAATTGGAATATTATGTTGATGACATCCTCGCCAAATCCTTACGATGACAAGACAATGTGACTGTCCTTCGCCAGATCTTTGAATGATGCGTAAATACAACATCAGACTCAATCCAAAAAAGTGTCTTTTGAGTAGATAGTGGGAAAATCTTAGGGCTTATCATATCTCACAGAGGCATCGAAGTGGACACAAAGAGAATTGATGCTATTTTAAACATGCCAACTCCTAGGAATATTTCCCAATTACGCACATTGGAATGACGAATCCAAGCTATTTGTCATTTTGTCGCTTCTTTAGCTGATAGAACGTTACCTTTCACACATCTCCTCAAGAAGGATGTACCTTTTCATTGGAATGAAGATTGTAAACAAGCTTTTGAGAGTTTGAAGGAATATCTTGCAACTCCACTTGTTTTATAGCTTACCATGCCAAACCAACCGTTCATCCTTTACATCACTGCATCCGCTCATGCTCTTGCAGCCTTGTTAGCTTAGAAAGATGATAATGGAAAAGAACATCCTATTTATTACATTAGTCAAACCCTAATCGATTATGAAACTTGATATGCACCAATCGAAAAGCAATGTTTAGCCCTTGTATTCACTACTAGTAAATTGCGACATTATTCACTAAATGCAAAAATACAAGTCATGACAAAATTTGATCCTCTCAAACATCTTTTCAATAAAATAGACTTATCATGACGTTTAGCTAAATGGGTTATGTTGTTAACTAAGTTTGACCTTAAGTTTATTATGCAAAAAGCAATTAAAGGACAATCCTTGACCGACCATTTAGCTGATGCCCCTTCCCCTCTTGTGTTCCTCGGTAATGATTCTTTTCCTAATGATAGTGTATTGACAACTAGTGTCTCTACATGGACATTATATTTCAATGGATCTAAGTGTAGAATAGGTTCCAGTGTTGGAATAATATTAATTCCGCTTGAAGGAAAACCTATTCCTTTGTCATATCATTTAAATTTCCTATGTACAAATAACATTGCTGAATGTGAGGCCTTAATCGCTGGCATACGCGTTGCTTTAATTATGGGCATTATTGACATCAGGATATTTGGTGACTCACAATTAGTAATCAAGAAAATCAATGGTGACTATCAAGCTAAACATGATAAATTATCCAAATATAAAAATCTCACAATGTCCTTGCTGGCGAGATTTAGTTCCTTCACCATTGATAACATCTCGCAAAAAGATAATCGACATGCGGACACAATGGCCAGTGTTGCTTCCCTTATATCCCCCTCTGATCCTTCACAAGATATTATATTCACTGTTCATCCTATCATGAAACCTTCCATCATTGATATCACTCTTGTTGCACTAGTCGCAACCACAAACGATTCAAGTGAATGGTATGATGCTATTTATAACTATATAAAAGATGGTACCCTTCCTAAACCCATCGCAAGTAACACCCGTACTTGTCTCAAAAAATTAGCCACCAAGTACATCATCCTTGTCGATGTGTTATATTGATGGTCCTTTGACAAAATTTTACTTCGATGGCTTAAGGAATTTGAAATTAATATGGCACTCGAGTAGGCTCATGCCGAAAGTTGTGGTGGTCATTTCGGTGCAAAAACCCTCGCGCAAAAACTCCTTCGTGCGGGTTATTATTGGAAAAATATGGAAAAAGACTATTATGCATATGTTAAGTGATGTCATAAATGTCAAGAACATAGTCATTCATTTCACGCTCTTGCTTCTAAGCTCCATTCTCAAATCCCTATTTGGACGTTCTCTGTATGGGGGCTAGATATAATTGGAAAAATATCCTTGCCATCTTCCGCTGGACATATGTTTATCATCACTGCCATTGATTATTTCACGAAATGGGTAGAGGCTATTCCTCTTCAATCTACAACTACTGAGGTGATCTGTCGATTCATCCTTGAGCACATAATTGCTCATTTTGGGCTTCCTTCCACATTAGTCTTTGATAATGGCACACCATTTAAGAATAATGATGTGAAGAAGTTCTTGGAAACTTTCCATATTCAACACCATTTTTTGACACCCTATTACCCACAATGAAATGGCCAAGCAGAGTCAACTAATAAAGTCCTCGAACAAATTTTAAAGAAAATTGTTAACACCAATCATAAGGATTGGCACACACAACTGCATTATGCACTTTGGGCTTATCGCACAAGTGTTCGTTCCTCCACTGGATCAACACCTTATAACCTAGTTTATGGTATTGAGCAATAATGCCCTTGGAATTAGAAATCCCAACATTATGGATTTCTCTTCAAGGTTTGATTGACTCTAACACTTATAAGACCAAACAATTACATCAACTTGAAATGCTCGATGAACATCGCATTAATGCTCTTGAGCATCTTCAAGCTTATTGCAAAAGGCAACAATATTATTACAATCTCAATGTCATCCCTCGCACATTTGACAAGGGTGACTTAGTTCTATCTAAAAATCAACGTAATGTCAATGTCGACCCTAATGAACGTGGAAAATTTAGTCCTAATTGGTTAGGACCCTATGTTGTCAAAAAAAGCTATGGGTCTGGTGCATATGTATTAATGTAACTCGATGGAACACCCCTTAAAGAACCAATCAATGCCATGCATTTGTGTCGGTATTGTAGGTATCCTTTTAAAATCTGCAAACTAAACTTCAAACAATGGGTTAGATGCTTTGCAAACTCTATCAAAATACCTCTATGAAATCCATTACAAATGCTTTCAAAATGCCACAAATGATGATAAAAAGACTAAAACATTATGAAAACAAAAGCAAGCTACCTATTCCATAGTTGGATTGGTGTCACTTGTGCTAGTGACCCTTTCCCAATCCTTGATAAAAGCTCAAATTGAAAATGCTATGAAGATGGTGGAGTGATGATGAACAAGATTAAATCTCAAGTGAAGAGAGTAACCTTGCATGAAATTGTGAAGATTGTGAAGCCATTTGCTTGAGGATGATGCACCTATTTAAAGATTTTCAAAATGCCAAATGTTGAAGAGGGACCAATGTGGGATAAAAATCAAGCCAATGATAGAAGGACACTTGTCACCATGTGATTGATGGATGTATGTGCAAGATTTGGGAAGAGTGCCCAAGAGGGGGAAATTTTGAATTCAAATTTGCAATAAATGCTGAGAGGGGGACAAGGAAAAACAGCAATAAATGCCCTGTTTGACTTGTCATTGTTGAGAGAAAATGATGTTTTAATAAATCAATAAAATTGATTTATTGTGCAAGTGGGATGGGATTAGCCTTAGATTAAGATTAGATTAATTTAATGATGATCATGCTGATTTAATGCTGATTAATTGATTTGACTTTTTGGACTTTGGAAAATGATCTAAGATTTGATTTAAATGGCTGTTTGATTTATTTAATTAAGTGGATAATGCAAGATGAAGGTTGAATGCTAAGATTTATTTGATAAATGAACTTATTTAATGAATGGATGAAAGTGATGAATTTGCCTAATGTAAGAGCTAATTTGACCGAATCTGATTGAATGCATAATGTGAATTTTTGCATGTCTACATTTTGCCCCTCTTTGAAGCAATGTACTTGTTGCGTTGGTTCAAAGAATAAACTTGCCGCAATCGAAATTAAAAAATTTCATGATTTTTCAGATGCCCCAGCGGAAAGAAGTACACTGGTACATTGCCCCCTCGAGAGATCGAGCGAAAAGATTCGATTTGAGGGTCGATCTCACGATAAAGAGGTTCAAAATGGATGGTTATGGATGACAATGCAAATGAGATGATTTTAAGATGCTTAGAATAACAAATCTATTTTATCCTAAACAACTTAAATGATGACATGATATGAGATGGATGAGATTGATGATGTGATATGTTGTGATTATGCAATGGATGATTTATGATATGCTTAGACTAACAGGTCTATATTATGATGATGATATGCAATGCATGTGAAATGATCAATGTTTCCTATGATGTATGATATGAATGATATGTGGTATGCAGTTTATTGATGGTTTGCAGATGCAGGATGGATGCATGATGGATGCATGATGGATATATGATGTTAGTGCGGAAATGAGATGATGACAAGAGGATCCCACAAGTCCATGATTGGTCGAGACTTTATTAGAGATGATGATGATAATAAAAGATGATGATGATAAATGATGATGATAGATGGATGATTTGCTTATCAAGGATTGGGATTTTTAAAGGGTCACTTACTTTATTTTTGATAACACGCCTAAGTACGATGCATCAAGGTATAAAGGACCAGGATGGCGTTGTACTTAGTGTGATGGACTTTGACTCGACAAAAAGATAGGAGTAATCTTGTTCACACTTGACATACGGAAACCTTGCTAGGATGCACTTTAGAAGTCTCAAACATCTCGGACCAAAACACGGAAAGGTATAACCAATCAATGCAATAGTCAACAAGCTATTTGAAACCTCCTCCATACATATCTAACAAAGCAAGTATTAGCCAAGTTATTTTACAAGAAGCGTCCAACAAGCCCTGACAAACAAAGAATAATGATGGTTGCCCCATTCTATCTCTCTAAATCCTTGGATTCGGATATCATCGGGAGGTCCTTGGAATGAGCGCAATATGATAAATCAAAAGAAAAGATCAAGTATACAAGCAAGCCAATGTTCTTCATACCTTCAGCCAGAGGGATGTGTTTCAAAAGATGGGAGCCAAAACTTATTGCCAAAAGATAATGTCCATTGTCGGAACGGATCCTAGGACATGTTAATGACACGTCGTTTTTTTTTACCCAAAGTGGTTGGTTTGATAAAAGTGCCCATTCTCGGAACGGATCCTAGGACAAGATTTTACCAAACAATGATGAAATTGATTTATGATTTATATGCCATTGATAAGAAAAGAGTTGACCAACTTGCTTGCCGTCAGACCTATACTTGAGATTTTGACAGTTTAGGTTTTCACATTTGACTGCTAGACTTGTTTCTGACTGTTTTACCAAAGGTTGAGGGTGATGACGATTTATTATGGATGATTGATTATTGCGGGTGGCCAGCTTGAGGCGAATTGGATTTTTTCAAATATTTGGATGTTTTGGAATTTTTTAATGTTTGAGAACATTTTTGGTAATAATTTTTTTTTGAGGTTTTACAAATGTTTTGATTTTTCGATTTTCGATGTTTTGGGATTTTTAAAGTGCGGCCAAGATACTAACCTAAAGACCTATCCTAGAGAGGGCCTCGAGGGCTTATCGATGAATTAGCCTTGCCCTACGTTATACCTTGCTTGAGAACCCGTAGTTGTTGATGGCTTGTAGATTTCTGGATGAAGATATACATGATGAGATGTCGGTTTATGGCCGGACTCTATGGAAGCCACGACCTAAATGTCTCGAGGGGATGATCAAAGATCAACCTTGCCTACGTTCAAGCTCGAGAGGAAACGATGTAGTTAGAGCAAAACTGACCCCTTGTTTTTGGATTTTATTATGTTTTGGATGTTTTTGCAGTAATTTTTTTTTTTTTGATGTTTTTGTATTTTTTTCGATTTTTGGATTTTTTGGATTTCGATGTTTTTTGGATTTTACGGTTTGAGGATTTTAAGATCATATTACAGAATCCGTCCGGAATGCCCCGGTATTGATCTGATAGACTACTCCGATAAAGGCAGGACAAACTGACCTTGAGAATGGGCCGAGTAGTACTAGGAGGGATCATGATACGAGCACAGGACCAAGCTATGGTGCGGATGTGAGCGGATGAGTGATGGATGGAGATATGGATGTGATGGACGATGGAGGCGAAATGGAGGGATAATGTAGATCGAGCCATAAAGATCCTGGTGGATGGAAAGTGCTTATTTACACAAGGCGCCTGTTTGCCAGGTTTTCACCGAGGTACTTGCCCAAAGTGCCACCAAAGTGGTTTTCACTAGAGGACGATTTTTTTCTCTTTACTATTTTTGATCCTTTTTCTGATTTTTTTGGATTTTTTGCTTTTTTGATTTTTTTGTTGTTACCAAGACGCCTGTTTGCCAGGTTTTCGCCGAGGTAACCATTTTTTCAGGACTTTTTCTGATTTTTTTGGATTTTTTTGGTTCTATACCTTGAAAGAATTAGGCATAAAACCTTTTGAGATGGGAGCTATTCATGGGCTCCTGCAGAGGTTCCCCTTCGGGTGTTGATAGCTGATATGCCCCTGATTTGTAGCTTGCTGTGACAATGAAAGGCCCTAACCAATTGGGTTCGAACTTTCCTTTGCTGCTGGGATTTGGGACATTCTTCTGATTTTCTTTTAAGACTAATTCTCCAACTTGGAAAGTTATGCTTCTGATTTTCTTGTTGTAGCTCCTTTTCAGTCTATTCTGATAGACTTCTGAGATGGTTTAAAAGCATCAAGCGTCGCTTCGTCCAGCAGTTCAGTAGATTCGATCTTGGCTTCGATACTCCTGCGTCCCGGTGATGAGGTTTGCAATGATACTCACGAGGATGGTAACTTTCGATCTCGATAAGGCAAGATGGCCTCGATCCAGTGAACCAAAGGAAAATGGTGTGGCACCGATTGGGTGTCGCGGATGCTAGTTGATAGCCGAAGAGGCGGGGATTAAAGCTACCAAATGCGATCCGCGACTGCGTCAGAGTGACTATTTTCTTAAGGATTTTGAGGATGGTTTTATTTGTAACCACGCTGGCCATTGCCTTGGGGATAGTATGGGGTGGAAAAGCGATGTTGGATTTTGAATTTATCACATAGGTCACGGACTTCCTGATTTTTGAATGGTGTCCCATTATCTGAGAGAATAGCCTGTGGAACACCATAGCGGCATATGAGATAGTTCAGGATGAACTTTGAGATCTGCTTTCCTGTTATGTAGGTCATAGGTATGGCTTCAACCCACTTGGTGAAGTACTCAGTTGCGGTTATAATGAATTTGTGGCCGTTGGATGAGGTGGGTGTGATTTCCCAATGAGATCGAGTCCCCACTGTGAAAAGGGCCATGGTGTGATGATTGGATGAAGCTCTTGAGCTGGAGCATGGATGAGGTCCCCGTGTTGCTGACACTGTAGACACTTCTTGACATATTCATGTGCCTCTCTGTCCATGGTAGGCCAGTAATACCCACTCCTCAACAATTTCTTAGACAAGGTCATGCCACTCGAATGAGAACCACAGATGCCATTGTGTACCTCAGTTAAGGCAGCCGAAGCCTCCTCAGGGTTAAGACATCTTAGTAAGGTTCCTTCTATGCTTCTACGATAAAGGGTTTCTCCTAAAATGACAAAACGAGATGCTTTCTTGATAAAGGTTCGGCTAAGGCTTGAACGCAAATCGGCGGGAATGATACCTATCCTAAGGTATGTGTAAATGTCTTGGTACCACTGATCATTTGGACCAACGATTGCGCACACAAATTCTGACTCTGGTACCTTGAATGCTGGTACGAGAAGCTGCTCTACCAAGAAGTCGTATTTCGGAACATTTTGAGGGATCTCTAAGAGTGATCCAATAGTTGCCATTGCGTCTGCTGCTCTGTTGTTGGTTCTTGGTACTTGCTCAAATGTGATGTCAACAAAATATTCCTTGAGATTTTCCACCAGCCTTTTGTATGGAGTTAGCTTATCATCCTTTGTTTGGTACTCATTGTTCACTTGATTTATGATAAGCTATGAATCTCCATATACCTTCAATGTCATAATGTTCCACTGTATTGCTATCCTGAGACCTATAGTTAAAGCCTCGTATTCTGCAATGTTGTTGGTACAAGGGAATGCTAGTTTGTATGATCTTGGTATACAATCCCCTTGTGGAGTGATGAAGAAGATACTAGCTCCTGACCCATGTTGTGTGTAGGAACCATCAAAGTATAGTTTCCAATGAGTAGCTATGTCAATGGTGAAAATGGATTCATCTGGAAATTCTGAAACAAGTGGGCTCTCCGCATAGATAGGTGCATCTGCCAGTTGGTCTGCAATGACCTGTCCCTTGATTGCCTTGCGCTCCACATACTCAATGTCCTATTCTGATAATATCATTACCCACTTAGCCATTCTTCCTGTAAGCATTGCCTTTGAAAGAAGATACTTTAAGGGATCAATTTTAGCTATGAGTTTGATCTTGTGTGCCAACATGTAGTGTCTGAATTTTTGGGATGCAAACACCACTGCTAGGAAAGATTTTTCAATGAATGTATATTTTAACTCATGGCCCACCATTGTACGGTTGATGTAGTAGATGGCTCTTTCTATTCCATTTTCATCATGTTGTGCTAGGAGAGCACCAAGGGCTGCTGCAGTTGCTGAGATATAAAGGATCAATGGTTTGTTCTGAATTGGAGGCCTTAGTACTGGAGGTGTTAACAGATACTCCTTGATTTTGTTGAAGGCTTGTTCACATTTGTCATCCCATTTGTACGTTACCCCCTTGTGGAGTAGGTGAGAGTAAGGGATTTGTTTGTCTGCTAATTGTGCTATGAACCTGCGAATTGACTGAAGCCTGCCTTGGAGACCTCTCAGTTGTTTCAATGTCCTAGGAGCTTCCATTTCAAGTATTGCTTTCACCTTTGCCGGATCAATCTCAATGCCTCTCATTGACACTATGTAACCCAACAACTTTCCTGATTGTACGCCAAAGACACACTTCTTGGGATTCAAACAAACCTTGTATTCTTCTAGTCTGTCAAAGATAGCACTCAAGACTGATATATGATCCTCCTTCTTTTTGGATTTTCCCAGGATGTCATCAACATAGTCCTCAACTGTTTTGTGGATCATGTCATGGAATATTAGTGTCATGGCCCTTTGGTATGTGGCCCCGGCGTTCTTTAAGCCGAATGGCATTACGTTCCAGCAGTATGTTCCCCATGGGCAGGTGAAAGCCGTCTTGTGTTGATCTTCTTTTTGCTATCATGTCACGGTTTGTATCCTGAAAATCTGTCCATAAGTGATAGCATCTCATGCCCTGCTGTCATGTCTACTATCATGTCGATGTTAGGCAACGGAAAATCATCCTTTGGGCAAGCCTTGTTCAAGTCCCTAAAGTCCGTACAGATTCTTATGGCTCCGTCGGGCTTTGATACGGGTACCAAGTTCGATACCCATTCTGGATAATCAATTGGTCGAATGAATCCCACATCTAATAGCTTTTTGAGCTCCATTTTGACTAACAAAGCAATTTGAGGATGCATTTTGTGAAGCTTATGTCTCACAGGTTTAGCTTTAGGATAGACTGCCAAGTGATGAACCACTACCTCTGGATCCAATCCTGGCATATCAGCATAGGTCCACGCAAAATTTATCTTCCTTTCCTTTAAGAAGGTAGCCAACTCCTCTTGTTCTTTGCATAATAATGACTCAGCGTAGAATGTAATATGAGGAGTTTCTTGTGTTCCCATATTGATGGGGTTGCACTTTTCTGCTAGCATAGCTGACTTTTCTTGGTGTATAGCTGTAAGAGGAAGATTGAATCCCCCATCCTCAGGCGCCTCAGAGAGGTTTTCACCATTGGATGCATCCTTTCTTTTTACTTTTTCAGAGTCGGAGAGTGCCACAAGGTGGTTTTCACTCAAGGACTTGGAGATTATTCTCAATTTTTTATTTTTGCGACTGAGGGATTCAATCGTTTCTCCATAGTATGCATGTGTATCCAGCTCTATGATAAAACCTGCCTTATGATCCCCACATGGAATGTCATCCCTAAGTCCCATGAATTCCGAGAGCACCTTATCATTTTCAAACATGTCAAGAATTGGTGGTCCTCGTTGGTCGTAATCAATCAGTTGGGGATAGACTAATCGGATTTCATTGCTTTGGTTTTCAGACTCATAAGACAAGGTGCTAATCATAAGGACATTAGTATCCTCAAACAGCAAAGGTAATCCTATTTCTGGGGACTCAGTTAAATCAGTGGGCATTCCTAAAGTCATGGAGGATTTTGGAGTAGCTACAGATTCTTGAGGAGGCGTTCGGTTCCGTCTATCCTGGGCACCTCGACCAAGTACAGTTACCTTAGGAGTAGGATGACCAATGCCAAGATTTTTTATTTTCTTCTCAGGTATAATGGGTATTACACGCCCGTTATTATCTTGGCCTAACCCTTGGTTCCGGTTATAGCCCATCAAGAGCATCAGCTTCATACCTTTGTTTCGTTCATCCATAGGCAATTCAACTGCGGGTATATCATCTCGATAAAGGAGATGAGATAGGTCCCCCTCTAATGTTTCCTGACCAAGATCTCCTGCACTTGTGAAGGTGGGGTTTCGTTCATAGGATCCTTGAGATGTTGAAGCTTCTTGTGATTGTGGTCGTCCTCTTGATCTAGGAGATTGTGGTAGCTCTCCTACTACAAAAGCATTCTTAGGCATTGAATAGTTTCCACAACCATCATCTTGTATTATAACTTTGATATCAGAAAAGGCGGGGATGGCGGGGGTGGAGGGTGTCTCTGTCACAGAAGTGAGAGTGGCGGGATCCACGTAAGGTGTTGATGGGCCTTCATCGTTCTTGGGTACCTGCGGGACTTTGTAGTATTTTGCCTCTAGATTTTTGCAGTAGGCAAATGGCTCAGGATCTCCATGGATAGTAACCTCTTGGCCTTCATGTGTGAATTTCACACATTGATGAAAGGTTGAAGCTACAGCTTGCATTGCATGTATCCATGGTCGCCCTAGGAGAATGTTGTATGGTAAATCGAGGTCCAAGACCTGACAGTTGGTTTGCATGATGGCGGGTCCAACCTGAACAGGAAGCTGAATGGTGCCTTGGGATACCCTTTCCTGGTCATCGTATGCTCTTATTGTGATGCCTTTTCCTTTGTCAATTGAATCCTCTGAAATGTTCAAATTCTTTAGAAGCTTTAAGGAGCAAATATTTAAGCCTGCACCTCCATCCACCAAGACTCTCTTGACTTTCTTTTTATTTACGTACACCTCCAGATGAAGCGCACGGTTGTGAGATGGTTGTGTGGGGAAGTCTTGTTTAGAAAATGTAAGAATGTTAGGTGTGGTGATACTTGCGACCATAGCTTGGAATTGTTCTGCATCTAGATCTGCGGGGACAGTAGATGACGCCAAAGCTTCTTCTAGAATCTTTTTGTGTGCAGATGAGATTTTGAGTAACTCCATGATGGAGATATGTGCAGGGGTTCTTTTCAATTGATCCAAGAAATTATAGCCACTAGGGTTAGACCTTGGATTGGATGTGGAATTTCTGCTTGGTTGGGATGGTGCTGCAATGGTAACCTTTCCACCTCTTGTGGTGACTCCACAATCAGCTTGGGCCCCTTTGATGGTGATGACTCCACAAAACTCGTCTAAACAAGCAACAACACCCTCGTATGTGTGGTTGACATTTTTATAAGCCCCTTTTCCTTTGTCTTGATCTTTGTTTCCTTTGTTACCATGATTAGGCATCGGATTCGTGTAAATCTTGAGATCTTTGTTTCCTGATGGTGCTTCCACATCTATGATTTTGTCATCTATGAGGTCTTGAATTAGATTTTTGAGCCTCATGCAGTTGTTTGTCGTGTGTCCCTTGAGTTTGTGGAAGTCACAAAGATAATTCTCATTATACCATGGTGGCTTGACCGATGGTTCTTGATAATTATTATGTGTAGGGACCGTTATCAATTTTTCATCTACCAATCTTTTCATGATTGCTTCAGCAGGTTCCCTAAGGAGTGTGTATTTTCGTTTGGGGAAGAACTTGTTTCGCTGTGGTTCTCCTTGATTATCAGTGTTGTTTGTGTTTTGGTTATGGGATGGTTGGACCACAGTATTGACTTGTCGATTGCTTTGATTGGTATTTTGGTGTTGTTGTTGTTGGGATGGTGGATTGTTCTTCCGTGGGGCACTAATGACAACTTTGGCGTCAACATCACCATCATTGGTTACATTACGATTCTTTGCCCATGTTCGTGGTTTGTCATGATAATTGGATGATGAGCGGCCTTCTTGATATGATGAAGTTTCTCCCTGCGTGGCAAGGGCTTGTTCGATATTGGGCGCCCTAGGTATCAATTGGTCGTAAGTGGTGATGTTTTGCATTTTGAGGTGGAAGGCCAAGGGCCCATCAAGATTCGCAATGATAGTTCCCACTTGTTGTTCTTCAGGCATGGACCACTTGCTTTGATTAGCTTTGGATCGCCATCGTTGTAAGAAAGCACCGAATGATTCATTTTTCCTTTGTT
Source organism: Sequoia sempervirens (assembly GCA_007258455.2). NCBI lineage: Eukaryota > Viridiplantae > Streptophyta > Pinopsida > Cupressales > Cupressaceae > Sequoia > Sequoia sempervirens. Next base: position 22,134 of record VDFB02008514.1, read on the forward strand.
TGAGAGATGATAATTCCTGTAAGCTAACCTCCATGGGAGTGTTGAAGGAATAATTATGTATGAAGGCATCCACAATTTCCTGGAATTTTTTGATTCCAGAAAATCGAGAAAACCAATCAATAGCGTTTCCAGCCAAGCTTCTTGGGAATAATCTCATCAAGTACGTTTCGTCGTGAGCCACCTCCATGCAATGTACTTGAAATTCCCTGATGTGATCTTCAGGGTTACCTGTTCCGCGATATTTGTCAAATTTAGGGATCTCAAACCCTTTTGGGAACGGTTTCATTTCTACGCTCCTATCAAATGGATAAGGGCATAGGTTTTTTTGTGGTTTTGGTGTCCTTCCTGATTGAAGGTCAAGCACTTGTTGTGACAGAAATTTTATTTGTGCGGTGACATCCAATTGTGGTTCAGGAGGTGGAATGAAGGTGTTCTGGGGGGGTGGAGTGGGTGTTTGAATGGGTGGAATGTTTGCTTGTTGTGCCATGTATGCTTTCAACAACGCTTGTTGTTGATCTTGCTGTTGTTGCGCTAATAGAGCTTTTCGTTGTGCTTGCTGTTGTTGGTCCAACAATGCTTGTTGTTGATCAGCTAGGGCTTGTTGTGCTGCTTCTTGTTGCTCTTGGTATTTCTCTAACGCTTGCTGATATGCGAGTTGTTGGGCTGCTTGTTGTTGTGCAAAGTACTGCGCTTGTGCTTGCACTCGTGCTTGGGCATCTTGGGCATCTTTTGCAGCTTGAGCAGCTTGTGCGGCTTGTGCAGCTTGTGCGGCTTGTGCAGCTTGTGCGGCTTGTGCAGCTTGTGCGGCTTGAGCAGCTTGTGCAGCTCGTTGTTGTTGTTGCAACAAAGCTTGGGCTTGTGCTGCTTGTTGTGCTTGTTGTTGTTGCAGCAATGTTTGAGCTTGATTTTGCTGTGAAGCTTGAGAAGCGTGTGTGGCTATAGGCGCTTGCCGAATTGTTTGATATTGTTGGAGCAATTGTTGGTATGCTTTGAATGAAGCATTGTAATGGCTTACTTGGCTTGGTCGCAGTGGTGGTGGTGGTGGGATCGGAATTGTGTTGGAAGTTTGAGATGTGTTTAGAGCGATGGTGGGAGATTGCGATGTAAGGGGTGTGATGGGGGTAGTGGAAGTTTGAGGTATAGTGCATGTAGTGGTTGGAGTGAATGTGGTGATAAGTGCATTTGGGATGGGTGAAGTGATAGGAATGGTGGGACTAGGTGAAGTGGTAGGAATGGTAGAGATGAGCGAAATAGTGGGTATTTGAGAGACCATATTTTGATTAGCTATCATGTGTTGGTTTGATGTGGATGGTGTGTTTGAAAGATGCGATGTACCCCCTTGGTTGGATGAATTGATTTGGATGGGGTGATTTATGTTAGGGAAAGGTGGAAATTTAGGTAAAGGGGGGATCCCTAAACCAAAATATGGTGTTGACGTGGTGGGAGGTGTGAATGGTTTGAATGGTGGAAAATTTTCTTGTGCAAATGAAGAGACAAATCCGTAGGGTCTCTCTATTTCGGATGAGCTTGCTTGTACCAAAGGTCTAGACACTTGCGTGTCAAGGGAAAATGATGAGGTGGTATGGTAAGGAACCTCAGATGTATCGATAAATCCAAGTGGGCTGTAAAGTGGATTTTGATGCGTGTTGAAGAGGGTATCATCCTCATTGATAGTAGGTTCTATGGTGGTAATGGAAGTGGTTGATTGTGGAAGGGTGTTTTGGTCATTTGGTACAAGAAGCTCATCCTCAATAGTGTTGAGAATTGATGGATTTATTTTAGCCATTGCGCGAAGAAACTTTTGCAGTTTTGGTTGTTTGAGCATCTCAAGAACTTCTTCCTCACTTAATTCTGTTGGTGTGATGTCTTCCACCAAGACCTCTTTTTGTGGATCGTGTGTAGTGATAGTGAGGTCTGGAAGTGGTGTGTTTTGGATTTCTGGAATGTTTTGGCTTAGATCACTTGTGGTTGATGTTTCTTGATTTAACTCCATGTTCCTCTTGTGTTGTGATCTTGTTTGAACCATAAAAGAGCAAACTAGGATGTGTAAAAGATCAAAGATGTGAAGATGAAAGGTGTATGATATATGGGTGAGAATGGAAGTTTTGAATTTGTATTGAAAATCTTGATGTGATGCTAGGTACTTTGGGTTTGCTTTGATTGATGTTTGTTTGATGTTTAGACTTTGAATTCTATCTTTTGAATGTTGATGTTTGAGCAAGAGATATCCCCAAGATGTTTGGATGATGATCTAAAAAAGATAACTAATGCTCATAAAGGATAATTTGATCTAGAAGTGAGAATAGGATGTGTCTACTCACAAGCTAACCAAAAGATAATCCAAATTAGTGATGGGAGAAGGATGCATCTATCCACCATTAATTTGAACAAAGTGATAATTCAACTAAGCATGTGCAAAAGGATTCATTCACACACACTTGAGTTGAACAAGTTTGATGTTAATGTTTGAAGAATTCAAAGTCTCATGTTTGAAAAGTTTTGATGTCTACCAAAGGAGCCTAGCATAGTTG
>VDFB02008515.1:0-16729 GCA_007258455.2 Sequoia sempervirens
CCATGAGGGAATATTACTCCTTTGGATTGTCTTACGATGATGTGAAAGATCTTCAAATAACAAAATCCAAAATTGCCTCTTTATTTGTTAACCCCCGCACCAATTTTCTAGTTAATGTTAATAAACCAACACTTTCTATAAAATGGTGGATGAATAAGGACATTGTAGATAACTTTTGGGATCATTGGTGTATGATTTTTGATAAACCACTGAACAACAATTGTGATATACCATTTTACTTTATTAAAAAATTATACGCTGAGTTTGTGTTAGGGTGTCATGTCAATTAATTTGACATTAAATCCTTCTAGTGCGTCGATGGAGGTATGCCCTAGGATTGACCAAGGACAGTTAGAGTAGTCCCACACCCATATGTTCCCCCTCCTCCCCTTCCTCCACCACCTCTAGTACACATTCAGATATTATCCAGGATGCAGCCACATAGACTATTCAGGCTATTCACTCTTTGAGTGGTCTTTTGGTTTCACATGCTTCTACAGTAGCTCAGCCAAATTTTGGTGATGTTGGCAATGGATCGAGTGCTAATACATCATCCTCCTCAGGTCCACATAATTGTGTGCCACATACTTTCACTATGTGCCACCAGATATGCTTGGGTCCTCTTGTATAGCACACTGAGCATCCCTTGGACACTTCTGATTATGACCTCCATGATGTGGACATTATAGATCAGATGCAAGAAAGTGGAACATACCCTACAAATTCCTCTCCTACTAGGGAGGGGGACATTGGAATAGTGACACAGGTAAGATATAAGTTGTAAATTCATAACTTGCATTTTTTTAAAAATGAATATTAATAAGAGATAGTATCAAGTACTAATATTTATTTACATGGTCTATTTAACAGTTGATGTCTGAGGAGGAGCTCACACAGGTGACTGGTAGCACCCTTAGGGCCATTTCATTCGGCCTCAACATGCACACAATATATATTTTCACACTCACTCGTTTACATTTTTTTATTATATACTTGCTTGTCATTTGAATTGTCATTAATGAAATTATATAACTTATATGTTTATCTTATTTTCCTCTTGTAGGAAATACCTAGTGTGAGTGAGGTGTAGCCTTGTCCAAACTATGGAGGCGCAAAGTTAGATAAGGGGAAGGTAATTGAACTCAAATTGGATTGAATTAAGATTTTTAAGATCTTATATTGATTATACATACATCGACATAGATTGGTAGTTTCATATGTACTTGTAATTTTTATGTACAGGTGGTTATGAGGTATACATCGTTGTTGACAAGTGTCACAATGCCTGAAGGAGTAGGTATTGGAACACCTCAAGGAGTAGGTGTTGAAACACCTCAAGGAGGAGGTGTCGAAACACCTGAAGGAGATAAAGAAAAAGATCAACCTAAAAAGGTATGTGTTTATTTTATTTTGTGTTTGGTAAATATGTTCCTACTACCAACAATTGTATGCTAACTTGGATCAGTTTTATGCTTTTCTTCACATATATAGATTGACATTTCAAAAGTTGGTTTGGTTGGTTCTTTGAGAGGGGCATATTCTAGGACTCCTGACCCTTTGAAGAGATGTATATTTTAGGTAATCAAGATTTCAATTTTAGAGTTCAATTAAAATTCAATGTATATTGATTTTGATGTTAATTATTCAATTTTAAATTATATAGTATAAGTAATCTCAATTGTGGTTTGAATTTTTCTTGTGCAGCTACCTTCAGAGCCAAAGAGTGCTTGTAAGAGGCTCCATTTTGATGATCCACCAGTAGTTTAGGATGAGATAGACATTTTGGAATGTAAATTTTGAATAGATATTGAGATGGCATATGCCACATTTTGTAAAACTTTGTTTGAGTTGGCATTGATGCCATTTTTGTATATGTACATACACTTGATTATTAGATAATTTGATATATAGAAGTTGACAATCAAAATTTAATTTGTTCCTTATGTGCATGATTAAACTCTTTGAAAATTTAATCTTGAGCAATGGTTAAATATCAATGTAAAATAGCATAAAAAAGAATGGTTATATTATGTAGTTTATATTCATATCGTTGATTACATTACATTGCACATCTTTCAAACTCAAAGCATTAGTTCACATTGCATAACTAACAACTAGATGTTGATAGATGAAAAAAATTCAATTACAATATAGTTTTTACAAAGTCAACCTAAGTAGTTATGCAATTACTTCACATTACATAACTAATAACTAGGAGCAGCTGTCAATTGCATTTGCTTGTCATGGAATTCTATGAGACCACATTTCTTTGAGGCTTTTTTTTAAACAATTCACTGCCTTGTCTATGCTACCACATTTTTCTTGAATTTGGAATATGTCTTTCTTCCACACAAGGTTCTTCATTTCTCATGTAATATGGTGAAACATAATTTACACTTGGTTCAATATTATGTTCAATATCTTCAATTCCAACATTGTCACTATTGCATTCCCCTAAGACTTAATATGTTTATGATATTGGAACCATGGATGTTAATATTGTTATTATAATTTCCTTTCATGTGAACATGAAATAATGGATTAAATAATTGTTTTATTTTTGCAACTGTAAATGTGAATGTGAATGATTATTTAAATATGCTAATGTATTGATGATAATGATGATGATGATGATGATAATATATGTAAATATGAATTAATGCGTCAGGAATGGTCTAACTCTAGTTTCCTAGGTCAAGTGGTTGTAGGATCGACATTGCATGAAGGGAAAAGGGACTATCATCAGGGAGAGCATGTAGTTAACAAGGATCTATTTGTCATCGACTCTGGGTAGTGTATGACAATGTAACGATATAACCTTGGCTTGGGTTTAATAATATAAATTTTGATTAATTCAAAATTAAATATAAAACACTTATCTTAAAGATATTTCAATTATTGATTAAGAAGTGTTTTAATTTAATAAATATATTAGTGAGTGTTCAAATACTAATAAAAGAGAAATAAAATAATAAAAATTTGATAATCATTTTAGTACTTCTAGAGTTGAGTTTGTGGGGGGGGGGAGTTGCCATCGGGTTTTTCATTCCGCCATTCCTTGGGGAACATATGGAATGAAAGAAGTTGGGAGTTACGGATGGAATGTGGAAGGACAACCCTTTTATGGATGATCTCCCCTTTTTGCGTCGATCATTGGGCCATCATTCTTCTTACATTTTTTCTATGGGAGGGAAGAGGGATAGCGATTCTCCATCTTTCAGTCGAGCCAAAGGAAATAAATTTTGTTTACACCGTTCTTGTCTAGGTATCGGGCATCAATCTGAGATCAATAATCTTCCATCCACTTTTCCATCAAAAAATATTTCCATTTCCCTCTTATCCTTGTTTCTCAGTCGGGTACATCCATCGAGAGATGTTTCATAGAGTTGCACGAATCAGGAGGTTACTACGCCATTAGGGTATCTATTCATAGAGAAGCATTGAGAGTCTTTAGACTCATCTTTGCATTCTTTGAAATAAGGAAGGCAAGACATCTGGTAGTGGATCAAGCATACGGTGAAGAGTTCCAAACTTATCATCTAAGCTTCAATTCTTCCAGCAAGTAGGCACGTAAGAACTTTCCAATATGATAATCTATTGGAATTTGTTCTGTATCAGTATCATGAGCTTTATTAAAAAATTCTTATAGTTAAAAGATAATATTTATCTCTGTCTCCTATAGAAAATAGACTCCAGATGTTGTGTATTGAATCTCTAATTGCTTTGTATCTGAGTTAAGTCTCTGTCTAAGCGTCTTGCATCCATTACCACTAATCTTATGATGTCGACTGTTTCAATAATTGAATTCTTCACTGTCAGCATAGCCTTAGGGATTTTCTAGGATAACTAATCTCTGATATTGTACATCTAAAATGTGAAGCCATACATCCAACCAGAATTCTCCAAGCCTCGGAAACAAATATAAATTGTAATTACTTTGTAGCAAACTAGAACTCACTTAATCTAAAACATTGTTACAGAAGCATTAAATTGGAATGGAAATTTCCTCCTTAATTCTGAACTTATCTGATAAGTGTTCTCATTCGAATCTGTCAACCCCTTGTTCTGCAATACTGGTCACCTAAATTTGTGAATAACCAAGTCTTCTTGGATATCTCGTATGTCAATCCTCTCTGCCTTATTTCAAATCTATACCACTCTTAATATTCTGATCTGGAAAAAGTATAGCTTTTACATACCATGATCTTTGAGTTGTCATTGAATTAAATGTGAGTACTTAAACAAACCAGTATGCTCTCTCTCTCTCTCCATTAAGACATCAACTAATCTACTTAAAGAAAAGATCCAATTCAAACACAAACAGTAATCCTAGGGTTGAAAATCATAAAGAAGACTATTGAAACCATAATAATAAACTTGATCTAAGATTAGTCATGTCGAGGAAGGGTGAGTGTTGACAACACAGTAGCGCCAAAAAAATCGGCACAGTAGTGCTAGAGATATCGACACAATCGTGCCAGTAATATTAAAAAAAATCCTTGGCCAAGGTAGATGCTAGTTAGGAAAAAGTCAACTTCCATGTTCCAAATATACTCTAGTCAGAATGATCCTTCTAGATAGGAGGAACCTATAGAGGAGGGATTGACCAACAACATAAGTGCATGGACAACAGGCTCAGAGACATGATGACATTTGATTCTTGTTGATTTCCCTCAAGAAGGGTCAGGTTTCTTTAGTCGAAGAACACAAGAGACCAGTAGGTCTTGGTTGGGTGGTAAAGCCCCTGATGATAATCCCTTTTCCCCAATGATAAAGTAGCTCAAGAATTTCTTCTTGAAGATGATGTCAGATAACAAACTCTTTCATGCTTATTCCCAGGTATTACTTGTCAATTTTTAAAGTTTATTTACTATTATGTAGTTGTACATTTATGAAAATGTTCATTGATGAATTAGAAAATATAGTTAGCCATCTATTTCCATTCCATTAAAATGTTGAATTCTTGAAGGTAGTTTGAATTAACTAAGTAATTTTGTGCCTAAAAGAAAACCCTAGTTTGACAGTTTTTCCGTTATGAATCATTGTGAAATGGTTAGAAGTTATTTTTCAGCTGACAAGGGTAATTTAGAAGTTAGTTACATCTTATAAATTAGTTGGAAAACCCTAGTTTTAAAATTAAGTTAGTTGCAAAATAGTTGAAAGTTAGTTAACTGTTTATTTTATAAAGTGTAGATTAGATAGGTTGTTACACATGGTATCAAAGGGACTGGGTTTAACACTAAAACCTCAGGCTCAATATGAAAACATAGAGAACTAAATCAATCGTTAATGTTATTCTAGGATGGTGTTGATACGAAAAACACCTCAAAAGAAGGTTCATGACCCGATATCTATTCAAATGTGGAAGATTAGGTTATCATATGATTACTCAGACTATTCTCTCCCATGAAACACAGAGACAATGGCCGAAGCCCTAAAAAGACTCCAAAAGGAGAGGAAGAAATGGACGGCCTTGAGAAAGGAAAAAGTGAAAGTCAAGATACTGACTGAAATGATCAAAACCAGCACACTGGAATCTGCCAAATTGAAGACCCAACCTGAAACAACTAAGGAAAAATGAGTTTCAACTCTGGGTTACAGTCTTCTTCCATACACAAAGCTCTGTGATCAGGAGGAGCCTAACACTGATAGTGAAATTGAACCTTGAACTTTGAAACTGAAACTAATCATGGAAGTGATAAATATTTTGTAATCCTTGTAATGAATCTATCATAGGAGTGATAGAAATTTTTGTACTATTATGAAATAAATCCATCACAGAATGTGATAGAAAATTTTGTATAGACCTATCACAGGATGTGATAGAGAAATTTTGTATTATCTATGTAAGGATCAATCAGAAGGAGTGATGATCCATATACAAGCAATAAATAAAATTTTGTTTGCATTAATCATATTTTGTGAATTACTTCTTTTTGACTCAAAATGACTTGATTTCTGAAAATGTTGAATGAGTTATGCAAAGTAAATCTATATGAAAATATGCCTTATAAAAAAAAAAACTAATAAACAAATAAGACTAATTAGAGTCCTTAATGTACAACAAGACATCATTAGAATGAAAAATTTCGGACATGGATTAGGGGTAGACCAAAAAAATAACCCCATGGCCAAATTGGACAAGTTATTAGCTTTGATGAATGCAACCCAGGCCTAGTTAGCTAACCTGGAAATAAAAGTGGAAGGGCAACCTGTGACAAGTGAAGAAAGAACAGAAAACCAAACTGAACAGTAAGGGGAAATTTCAAAAACCTTGAACCTAGAACACAAGAAAAGTAGACTGGCTAATGAGCTAGCCAAGGACATGAAGAAAATTAAACCCCCTAAGTTTGAGGGCTCTGTTTAGGGTGATTCTACGGAGGTGTGGTTGAAAGAAATGGAAAAATACTTTGAAGTGAGGGATTATTCTGATAATTCAAAGGAAACATGGGCAACCTATCAACTGGCAGGAGAATTTGCCACCTGGTTGGAGAACAAAAGAGTAGAAATGGGAATGGTAGCAGCTGGGGTATAATGGGAGCAGTTTGTATGGTTATTTCACCAAATGTGGCTTTCACAGACATACTATGACAAGAAGTTAGATTTTGAAAATCTGAGGCAGGGACCTCTATCAGTTAATGAATATTGTGAGAGGTTTACTCGATTACTTAAGTATGTCCCTCAGTACCAACAAGATGAAAACTTCTAGGTTCAAAAGTTTATAATGGGACTGAATAATCAAGTAGGAGGTCCTGTGGATGTACTAGCTCCTCGAACAATGGATGAGGCTTATGAAAAGGCAGTTCGGCAAGAGCAGAGACTAAAGAAAGATGACTCTTTCTGGGACAGGAAGCACAACAAATGCAAGTGGGAGCAGTATCATCAAAATTTGAAAAAGAAGGGTCATAAGAATAACAGATTTGAAAACAAGAGAGACAAAAGGAATAATTTCAATAATAACAAGAAAGATGAAACCACTACAAATAAAGGACTAGAAAAGAAAGGACCACTTGGAGGGTGCTTTAATTGTGGGTGAACATTATTCCACCCAGTGCCCACATAAGAATTAGTAGGGGCAGCAACAACAGAAACCCTTACCGTCTCAACAAATGACTTTTCAACAAAGAATTCATGCAGCAGTTGACAATCGACAAGCTGAATATCAAGCTACCCCTATAGAGAATCTAGGTATGCTCTATGGAAATACCATAACCATACTAATTGATACTAGAGCTACAAAAAGTTTTATATCTCCTAAGATATTGCATAAATTTCCTAAAAGAATTGGGTACATGGCTAAATCCTGGATTGTAGAATATGCTAATCAAACGAGAGCTCGGGTAGAGTAGTGTCTGTTTGAAGCTAGGATAGAATTTCCAGGCTTCGCCACAGAGGTTAACGTTTATGTGGAACCTCTGGGTTCCTATGATGTAGTCATTGGGATGAACTAGCTAAGGGAACATAGGGTAAAGGTTGACTGCTATGCCAAAACAATAGAATGTCTAGATGACCTAGGAAATCCTAGGTTATTGGACATAATAACCCGGCCAAAATAACCCTGGACAAAATAACCCTGTCACAATAACCCAAGGACAAAATAACCCAAGGTCAGAATAACCCAAGCCAAAATAACCCGTGGTCAAAATAACCCATGGACAAAATATCCCCATAAGAATATAGAGAAATGAAAACAAAATTTATAAATTACATGTATGTTACTAAAAAAACTTTATTATTCAAATTTTCAATTAAAGTGTCAAATTATGAGCGATGCCTCTTATATAATCTAAAATTTTATGGTTGTCATAATAATCAACCAATCTTTTTAGTATTTCTTTGAGTTCATGGTATTTTTTCCTGCTTGGTTGCCTAGTGTATCTAGCCATATATTTCTCTATTCTATTCTCTTGGAGACTCTATTTTTTTTCACTGCTTTGATGAATTTCTAGACTAAGTTGTGTGATGCTTGAAGCAATTCAATAAATCCTTTGTTCCATCCCTCAATAGTATTATTGGTTATGGGAAGATCATCTTGAGTAGCTGAATAGAAATTCCACATTGTGATTGGAAACTTGGGTGATTGTCTGTTGCCTCTTCTGGTTAGTCTGCCAATCCATGTGTCTTCAAAATAATCAATTATGGGTTGCAGGGTCTCCTCATGTTTTGTATAATAAGGAGATTGTTGAAGTGTTTCAAATGCATCAATTACATCTATCTGAGGCACAAAAGCTAATGGAACAAGTTTCTTGATCTCATATGCAAATACTTCATTGGCACTGTAACGTGTTTGCCCCTTCTTCCTTTCTTTACTTCTCTTAATTCTACCACTTTATATATCTCAATTCCTTTTCATTTATATCTTTTCATATTAACTCTTAATCAACTTATTCCCACGAAATTTCCTTTATTTTTTATAATTATTTATCATTTTATAGGTGATTTAAGCATATTAAAGGTGTTTTAAGACTATTTTAGGGGTATATAATGGATATATGGTCTAAAAATGACCTAAATAGCCTCTATGGTGCCTTAGAATCATATTTATAATTTATTTTATGTCATTTCTAGTTTACTAGCTTGATCTAAAATGACCATGGGTTATTTTGTCCATGGGTTATTTTGACCACGGGTTATTTTGTCCATGGGTTATTATGACCCTGGGTTATTTTGTCCTTGGGTTATTTTGGTCGGGTTATTCTGTCCAAGGATATTTTGGTCGAGTTATTATGTCCTGATATCGAAATCCTATGATAATACATGGAGTACAATGAGAAGTTAGGATATGACAAATATCAACCATGCAACTCAAAAGAAATTTCAGGAAGGGATGTCAATTATTTGTAGTCAAAATGGAAGAAGTTAGGGAATATAAAGAAAGCACATACTTTGATGATATGATAATGCAAACCTAGAGCCGGGAAGGGGAAATGGAGATAGATTCTAAGGAAGAAACTTTTGCTAAAAAGTACCCCTATCTTCGAGAATATCAAGACATGTTTCCAAAGGAACTACCTGAGTTACCACCCAAGAGGGTGCTTGAATTCACCATTGACTTGGTTCTAGGAGTCGATCCAATCTCTAAGGCATCTTACCGAATGACTACTGTGGAGTTGATGGAGTTAAAGGCGCAACTGCAGGAATTGCTGGATAAGGGTTTGATACGACCTAGTGTTTCACCTTGGGGTGCTCCAGTAATATTTGTAAAGAAGAAGGATGGGACTCTTCATTTGTGTATAGACTAAAAAATGTTGAACAAGCTTACTATCCAAAACAAATACCCCTTACCTCGTATAGATGATCTTTTTGACCAGATGAAAGGGGCAACAATGTTCTCCAAAATAGATCTAAGATTAGGGTATCATCAACTCAGAATGAAAGAAGAGGATATTCATAAAACAACCTTTAGAACCAGATATGGGCACTACAAGTTCACATTTTTACCTCTTGGACTCATCAACGCCCCAACTACATTCATGAATCTGATGAACAACATATTCAGAGATTGTTTAGATAAGTTTGTATTGGTTTTTCTTGATGGCATACTCATCTATTCTAGAAATGAGGAAGAGCATCTTTGACATCTTCAAATAGTCCTTCAACAACTAAGAGAGAATAAGCTTTATGGGAAATTATCAAAATGTACCTTCTTCCAGAAAGAAGTGCAGTACTTAGGACATATAATCTCTACTAAAGGAATTTTCATAGACCTTGCAAAAAATAAAAGCATTAGTGGATTGGCCCGTACCTAAAAATGTTCATGAGGTTAGAAGCTTTATGGGTTTGGCTAGATATTACTGAAGATTTTTCAAGGATTTTTCTAGAATTTCCCACCCTATCACTTCTCTCCAAAGAAAAGGAAGAAGGTTTGAATGGACAGAGAAGTTCCAGGAAGCATTTGACACTTTCAAGGAAAAATTAACAACCACAACAATTTTGATTGTGCCTGATCCGAATGGACATTTTGTGGTGATAACAGATGTGTCCGGAGATGGACTTGGAGGAGTGTTAATGAAAGAAGGAAAAGTGATGGCTTATGAATTGAGGAAACTGAAGCAGTATGAACAAAATTATGCACCACTTGATCTAGAATTAGTTGCAATCGTGCATGCCCTACAAATGTGGTGACATTATTTACTAGGAAAGACTTTCGAGCTTAAGTCAGATCATCAAGGGCTGAAATATCTATTTACTCAATGCAACCTAAATGCATGACAAAGAAGATGTATGGAATTAATTTATGACTATGGCTTCAAGAGTAGTTATATAAAGGGAAAGGAGAACAGAGTAGATGATTCCTTGAGTCGGTGAAGGCACATAATTGCTATGGCAACTATCAACATAGACTTTAGAATGCAGGTTCTGCAAAAGATGAAAGGGGATGACTACTATAATAAAGTACGGGAAGCTCTTCTGAAAAACTCATAGAACTCTAATTATGAGGGATTTCAAATAGAAGAGGATGGAGTTTTGAGATTCAAGGGCAGGATGTATATCCTAGATTCATCATAATTAAGGAAAACAATATGGAAAGAAACTCACACCGCACCATATTCAGGCCATCATGGAGTAACCAAGATGTTGGAAGATGTGAAACCACTATATTTTTGGAAGGGAATGAAGAAGGATGCAGCCAAATTTGTTACAGGTTGTTTTGAATGCCAGAAGGTTAAAGTTAAGCATCAACATCTAGCAGGGTTATTACAACCTCATAGTGTACCAGATTGGAAGTGGCAAATTATAAGTATGGATTTTGTACAAGGGTTACCAATGACAAGGAACAGGCATAATATCATATTGGTGGTAGTAGAATGACTCACCAAGGTGGCACATTTCATACTAGGGAATTTGACAGATGGGGCTTCTATAATTGCATGGAAATTTGTGAAAGAAATATTTCATCTGCATGGAGTACCAGAGAAAATCATTTCAAACAAAGATGTCATAATAACATCTAGATTTTGGTAGACACTATTTTCTACTTTAGGGACACAATTAAACATCAGTACAACTTATCATCCTAAAATGGATGGTCAAACAAAAAGAGTTAATCAAATATTAGAAAACCTACTTAGAATGTACTGTATGGATCAACAAAATAAGTGGGAGGAATATTTTCCCTTAGTATAATTTTCCTACAATAATTGGTATTAGTCAGCTATTAAAATGGCACCATTTGAAGCTCTATATGGTAGAAAATGCAGAACTTCTATTAGTTGGAACAGGTTGGAAGACATGATTATTTTAGGGCCAAATATGCTCTAGGTGATGGAAGAGCAAGTCAAGCTAATTAGGCAAAGGCTGAAAGAAGCTAAAGATCGACAAAAGAGTTATGTCGATGCAAAACGAATTCCTAGATAGTTTGTAGTGGGAGACAAAGTCCTCTTGCATGTCAAACCATAGAAAATCTCTATTAAATTTGGAAGGAGTTCAAAGCTCTCCCCAAGATATGTGGGACCTTTTGAAGTACTGGAAGTGATCAATCTAGTGGATTACAAAATTTCTCTACCACCAGCTCTCGCTAGATTGCACAATGTGTTTCATGTTTCCTATCTTAAGAAATATTTTGCAAACTTTGAGCATATGATTGACTGGAATTCCTTGCAGGTGCAGGATCTAGGGGTGATTACTATAGAACCAATTCGAGTTCTCAAGATGCATAAGTTGTGATTATGTATTCGTGAGGTGGTTTAATGTAAGGTCTAGTGGGACCAAAATTTAGAAGAAAATGCCACCTGGGAGGATTATGAAGAAATCCTTTAGAAATTTCCTTATTTGTTTTCAAACCATATGAAATTTTGATCATAGACTTGAATTTATAAATAAATAATCATCGAGGATGATGATTCTTAAGGGGTGGAGTATGTTACATTCCCCTAAGACTTAATATGTTTATGATATTGGAACCATGGATGTTAATATTGTTATTATAACTGCCTTTCATGTGAACATGAAATAATTGATTAAATAATTGTTTTGTTTTTGAAACTATAAATGTGAATGTGAATGATTATTTAAATATGTGAATCTATTGATGATAATGATGATGATGATATTATATGTAAATATGAATTAATGTGTTAGGAATGGTCTAACTCTAGTTTCTTGTGTCAAGTGGTTGCAGGATCGACATCGCACAAAGGGAAAAAGGACTATCATTAGGGAGAGGATGCAGTTGATAAAGATTTATTTGTCATCGACTCTGGGTAGTGTATGACAATGTAACGATATAACCTTGCCTTGGGTTTAATAATATAAATATTGATTAATTTGAAATTAAATATAAAACACTTATCTTAAAGATATTTCAATTATCGATTAAGAAGTGTTTTAATTTAATAAATATACTAGTGAGTGTTCAAATAATAATAAAAGAGAAATAAAATAATAAAAATTTGATAAGCATTTTATTGCTTCTCGAGTCGAGTTCGTGGGGGGGAGTTGTTGTCGGGTTTTTCATTCCGCCATTCCTTTGGGAATGACTGGAATGCAAGAATTTGGGAGTTAATAATGGAATGCGAAAGGACAACCCTTTTATGGATGATCTCTCCTTTTCATGTCGGTCATTGGGTCGTCATTCTTCTTACATTTTTGTTGTGGGAGGGAAGAGGGATAGAAATTCTCCATCTTTCAGTCGAGCCAAGGGAAATAAATTTTGTTTACACCGTTCTTGTCTAGGTATTGGGCATCAATCTGAGATCAATAATCTTCCATCCACTTTTCCATCAAAAAATATTTTCATTTTCCTCTTATCCTTGTTTCTTAGTCAGCGACATCTATTAGGAGGTGTTTCTTAGAGTTGCGCGAATCAAGAGGTTACTACGCCATTAGGGTATCTGTTCATAGAGAAGCATTGAGAGTCTGTAGACTCGTCTCTGCATTCTTTGAAATAAGGAAGGAAGGACATCTGTTAGTGGATCAAGCATACGGTGAAGAGTTCTAGACTTATCATCTAAGCTTCAATTCTTCCAGCAACTAGGCACATAAGAACTTTCTAGTTTGATAATCTATTGGAATTTGTTTTGTATTAGTATCCTAAGCTTTATTAAAAATTTCTTACAATTAAGAGATAATATTTATCTCTATATCCTGTAGAAAATTGAGTCCAGATGTTGCGTATTGAATCTCTAATTGCTCTGTATCTGAGTTAAGTCTCTGTCTAAGCGTCCTACATCCATTACCACTAATCATATGATGCCGACTGTTTCAATAATTGGATTCTTCACTGTCAACGTAGCCTTAGGGATTTTCTAGGATAACTAATATTTGATATTGTACATCTGAAATGTGAAGCCATACATCCAACTAGAATTCTCCAAGAATAAAAAACAAATACAAATTGTAATTACTCTGTAGCAAACTGGTAATCACTTAATCTCGAACATTCTTACAAAAGCATTAAATTGGAATGGAAATTTCCTCAATCCTAAACTTATCTGATAAGTGCTCTTATTCTAATTTGTCAGCCCCTTGTTCTGCAATACTGGTCACTTGAATCTATGAATAACCAAGTCTTCTTGGATATCTCGTATGTTAATCCTCTTTGCCTTATTTCAAATCTATACCACTCTTAATAGTCTGATCTGTAAAAATTATAGCTTTTACATACCATGATCTTTGAGTTGTCATTGAATTAAATGTGAGTACTTAAACAAACCAGTATGCTCTCTATCTCTCTCCATTAAGACATCAACTAATCTACTTAAAGAAAAGATCCAATTTAAACACAAACAATAATCCTAGGGTTGAGAACTAGAATGAAGACTATTCAAACCGCAATAATAAACTTGATATGAGATTGGTCATGTTGAACAAGGGTGAGTGTTGAAGGCACAGTATTGCCAGAAAAATCAACACAGTAGTGCCAGAGATATCGGTAGAGTAGTGCCAGAGATATTGACACAGTGGTGCCACTAATATTGAAAAAAATCCTTGGCCAAGGTAGATGCCAATTAGGAAAAATTCAGCTTCCATGTTCTAGATATACTCTGGTCAGAATGATCCTTCTAGATAGGAGGAACCTACAAAGAATGGATCGACCAAAAATATAGGTGCATGGACACGAGGCTCAGAGACATGATGACATTTGATCCTTGTTTATTTCCCGCAAGAAGGGTCGGGTTTCTTCAGCCGAAGAACACAGGAGACTAGTAGGTCTTGGTTGGGCGGTAAAGCCCCTGATGATAATTCCTTTTCCCCAATGATAAAGTAGCTCAAGAATTTCTGCTTGAAGATGATGTCAGATAACAAACTCTTTTGTGCTTATTCCCAGGTATTGCTTGTCAATTTTTAAAGTTTATTTACTATTATGCAGTTGTATATTTATGAAAATGTTCGTTGATGAATTAGAAAATATAGTTAGCCAACTATTTCCATTTCATTAAAATGTTGAATTCTTGAAGGTAGTTTGAATTAACTAAGTAATTTTGTTCCTAAAAGAAAACCCTAGTTTGAATTTTTTTCCATTATGAATCATTGTGAAGCGGTTTGAAGTTCTTTTTCAGCTAACAAGGGTAATTTAGATGTTAGTTACATCTTATAAATTAGTTGGAAAACCCTAGTTTTAAAATCAAGTTAGTTGCAAAACAGTTGAAAGTTAGTTAACTGTTTATTTTATATTTACTATAGATCAGATAGTTGTTACATTCACCTTGAACATTTTCAACATAAATTTGAATAATTTCATTCCCAATTTCAATATCATGTTGAACATCTTCAATTCCAACATTTTCACCTTGAACATTTTCATTATCAATTTCAATATTTTCATTCCCAATTTGAATATCATGTTCAACATCTTCAATTCCAACATTTTCACCTTGAACATTTTCAATATCAATTTGAACATTTTCATTCCCAATTTCGATATCATGTTCAACATTTTCACCTTGAACATATTCAATTTCCTCTTCACTTGAAAGACCATACGACTCAGGTTCACCAATAATTAACATAGCTTGTCTTCTCTTCCTATGACCTTCTCTATCTCTTTGTCTATATGCTTAAATTTGTTCTTTTGTAAGCTTTCTCTTACGTTTTTGCTTCCGATGACTATGGCTCCCCATTATACCTCATAAAAGATGCTAAAAATCATTTGAGTAGAAGATGCTCCAAAAATTTGATCTTTGTCTCTTCTTGTCTAAAACCCTACGTTTGTCGCCTGTAAAGCCTACAAAAAGAATGTAGGGTTCGTTGGAATGCACATAATGGCCCACAAATCCGATATCTGATAAAATCTGATATTTTATTTGAAATTTTTTTAAAAATGTTTTGTAACGGTAGGATTTTAGTGCTACAAAATGGATATTCGATTCAAATTGGATATCTGATTTGAATTGGATATCTAATTTGTGCAAACATAGACCTAAGGGTTAATGGTAGAGGGTAGAGGGTTTAAGGGTTAAGGGTTTAGGGTATAGGGTAGAGGGTTTAAGGGTTAAGGGTTAAGGATTTAGGGTAGAGGGTTAAGGGTATAGGGGAGAGAGATAGATGGAGTGAGTGAGTGAGAGAGAGACCCGAGAGATGGAGAGGGGGTATGAGGGAGAGACTTGAGAGAGAGAGAGAGTAGAGGGTAGAGGGTTTACGGGTTTAGGATTTAGGGTAGAGGGAGAGATAGAGAGGGTTAAGGGTTAAGGGTAGAGGGTTTAAGGGTTTAGTGTTTAAGGGTTTAGGTAGAGGGGAGATATAGAGACCTAAGAGAGGGAGATGGGGTAGGAGGGAGAGACTTTAGAGAGAGAGAGAGTAGAGGGTAGAGGGTTTAAGGGTTTAGGGTTTAGGGTAGAGGGGAGAGAGATAGAGAGAGTCAATGAAAGAGAGGGAGGGAGGGAGTGGGAGAGAGAGAAGGAAGTGAGGGTTAATGGTAGAGGGTAGAGAGTTTAAGGGTTAAGGGTTTAGGGTAGAGGGTTATAAGGGTTTAGGGTTTAAGGGTTAAGGGTTTAGGGTTAATGGTAGAGGGGAGAGAGATAGATGGAGTGAGTGAGTGAGAGAGACTGAGAGAGGGAGAGGGAGGTATGAGGGAGACTTGAGAGAGAGAGAGAGAGGGGGAGAGATAGAGGAGTCACAGTTTAAGGTTTAAGGGTAAGAGGGGAGAGATATAGAGGGTGGTAGAGAGAGACTGAGAGAGGGAGAGAGGAGGATAGGAGGAGGAGCTTGAGAGAGAGAGAGTAGAGAGTAGAGGTTTAAGGTTAAGGTTTAGGGTTTAGGGTTAAGGGTAGAGGGAGAGAGATAGAGAAGTCCCGATTGAAAGAGGGGAGGAGAGTGGGAGAGAGATAGAGGGTAGAGGGGGGAGAGATAGGAGTGATTGAGTGAGAGACTTGATAGAGAGAGAGTAGAGGGTAGATGGTTTAAGGGTTACAAAGGGGAGAGAAATAGAGGGAGTTAGTGAAAGAGAGGGAGGGAGGGAGTGGGAGAGAGATAGATGGTAGATGGTTAAGGGTAGAGGGGAGAGAGATAGGAGTGACTAAGTGAGAGACTTGAGAGAGAGAGGGAGTGGGAGAGAGATAGAGCATGTAGGGTTGATGGTAGAGGGTAGAGGGATATAAGGGTTAAGGGTAGAGAGGAGAGAGATAGAGGGAGTGAGAGAGAGAGAGAGACTTGAGAGAGGGAGTGGGAGAGAGATAGAGGGTAGAGGGTTATAAGGGTTTAGTGTTTAAGGGTTAAGGGTTGAGGGTGTAGGGTTAAGGGTAGAGGGGAGAGAGAGAGTCTTGAGAGAGGGAGAGGGCCAATAGAAGGG
>VDFB02008518.1:0-18834 GCA_007258455.2 Sequoia sempervirens
AATCATATTTAATTAATTAACAAGCTTAATCATGACCAATTTTAGACATATACATTTTGCCCCTCTTTGAAGTGATGTGTAAAACATATTGCTTCAAAGAAAAATAAGATTTTGCCCCTGATGTACTTTCGATATTCTTGCTGATGATGCCCCCTCGGGAGGTAAATCATGGATGAGAGGGAAAGTGGTTTAGCTCACGACAGAAAATAAATGCCCATTTTTAAAATAAAGTCACATTTTACCCTTGTTTTGACCTTTAAGAGGGTAAAAGGTTGAAAGAGACAAGTCATTTGTACTGTTGAGTTTTGGTGAAAACTGTAGTTGTGAAAGCGACATTGCGACATGGAGATTTCATATCATTGCCACTGATTCGAGAGATCACGTAGATATCAGAGGCCAGTTGCTTATGGACCACCGGTGAGTTGATCGATCCTCTTATGCTTTCAAATTTTTCTGTTTGAATCAAAACAATTCATGTTTTCTACAGTTTCTGTTTTAAGATTTTACATTTGCGCGCATATAGCAATGTTTAGGCACTTTCGAAAAGAACAGGCACGCATATGGTAGAAACAAACGCGCATAGGGCTTAGATTTAACATGTTGTCAAAAAACCAGTTTAGCGCATCCCGTAGAAACTAGCGCGCATATAGGGCAGGTTGAAAAATTTTAGGGGTAGATTGCATATAGGGAAAACAGACGCGCATATGGAAAAGCACACATATAGCAAAAATAGTGGTGCATATGATGAGTGAAGTGGCGCATATGGGAAAACACGCATTGGCTACCTGTTTAAGCGCATAGGGTGAAAACAAGGGTGCATATGGGATTGAGTGCATTCCGTAAAAAGAATGGTGCATCCAGTAAAATAGACAAAATGAATGTTTCGATGAGAATGATGATTTGTATTGTTTCCTTAGTCGATAGATAGGTAAATTGTCATGTCATCATGTTGATATGGATAGAAATGATAGGAAAATTGAATGATTGATTGATAACCTTGCTTCCTAGGATAGAAAACAAAGAGTAGAGTTAAACTGATATGACTTCTGATAAATTTGCTTCCTGCGATAGTAAACAAATTGTAATTGGTAGAAGAATAGATGTGATAGGATATCCAGCTTGATAGAGTTGATTTTATTTGATTGATAGGACTGATAGTGTGATATGGGTCATTGATTTGATGCATTGATATGAGTCATTGATATGGGTCTGATATAGTTCACTGATGGATATGAGTCTGATTTGAGGTTGTTTGAATATGTGATATGATTCTGATGGATGATGTTTGTAATGAAAAATATGAAGTTTTCAAAAACCTCCAGATTAGAGAGCAACATTCAGCAGGATGGGATAGGATCCCTGAGCTGACCCCTGTTGACAAAGCATTGATTGATGTGTGCGGTTTGAGACCCTTGTTGGCGATGCCACCGATTAGGGTCAACAGAGGATTGCTGACAGCACTTGCAGAGAGATGGCACTCGAAGCACAACACCTTTCACATGTCGACCGGTGAGGTGACAGTGACTCCCGAGGACGTGTACAGAATCCTAGGTATTCCAGTTGTTAGAGCCCTTGTGTATTACGATCACAAGGAGCTTGGGGGTACAGATGCCTTGAGGAGAGTGTACGGAGATGCACAGATCACCAGGTACTGGGTACCGTGGGTAGACTTTCATGAATATCCAACCTTGCCAGCAGTTTTGGGTGCTTTCATTGGAGGTCTCCTTTGTCCGGATCACCGGGAAAAGGGATTGTCAATGGGTTGGGGCAGGATTCTAGAGCAGATGATACTACAGCTGAGGAGATATGCATGGGGGAGCTACATGTTAGCTCATCTTTATCATGATTTGCACTAAGTGGTTTACAGAGGATCTTCCAGTTTATCTTGTGGGGTTACAGTGCTATAGATTTGGGCATGGGAGCATTTCGCTATGACGAGGCCGGCATGCCCCAAAGTGAGGCCACGAGGCAGGCCATATATCTATATGTATTCTGAATTCCTTACCCAACCCAAGCTAGGCAAGGTAGATTATTGGAGACAACTGCTAGACGACATAGATACAGTCATATGGTGACCATATTTGGATTGTGAGCCATGGGCGACTGATGATATAGAGATGCCCTATGTATGTATTTCACGGTTTCTGATAGGGATGACTCCCTTCATTTTGGAGAGATTTTTTGCATTGCGGGTGCAAAGGCAGTTCGGATTCACACAGGGGATGCCGCGCAGGGGGTTGCACATTACGCCCAGAGCAGAGATGAGGCCAGATGGGGGCCGTGTATTGTGTATCAAGCTGCCTATACAGAGTTCATGGCCTTAGGACCTGAGGCATGGGTTGACAGACAAGATATTGTGGATGCTGGGATGTCTGATGAGTACGCTGCTTATTTCCACACGCATCCATTTCCATAATTTATTAGCCCGGATGAGCCAGCACTAATTTTGGTAGTACCACAGCCTGGGGCAGGTGGACAGGAGGATGTGGTCGGCGGTGAGCAGGGATCAGTGGGAGGAGAGGAGGTGGAGAGTGGAGAGGAGGAGGGCTCAGATGATGATGATGATGGGGATGATGGCGGGGTGGGAGGGACATGCAGGGAGGTCGGGGTGGGATATCTGAGGCGTCACGAGATTATCTGACTCTTGAGGCAGGGAATAGGGGAGGGGCCAGTGATCCATATGGCCTCACCTCCTGCGTAGTGAAGACAGTGCTCCTCTTGAGGCTCGGTCTCTACGAGACGTGCGAGGCCCCGGCCAGGGGATGTCCTGAGTCCCGATTATCCTTGAGCCTGAGGCTTTTTATTAATGGCTACAGGCACAGCATAGGTGAGCCTGAGCCTGGGCACACGCCCTGGGCCATGGATTGCTTTCAGTGATTACAAGGGATGCATTTAAGCGATGGCGTGAGGCTGGCGTGGCAAGGCCCGATGGAGCCTTTGTAGGCGGTCGTCACTGCAGATACCATTGCAGAGGAGTATGGGAGGTGGCTAGGAGGGCAGGTACACTGGGGTAGGGCCTGAGGCTATGTCCTCCAGAGCGTAGAGAGCCATACCCGCGATCCCACAGCAGGACTCAGAGCAGATCACAGACACATACCCAGAGCAGGGGAGTGACAGGGCCATGGCAGGACCCAGATGCAAGCGCTAGTGGCAGACCACCTCCCTCCGGACCAGCACCATCAGGAGCATCGACCAGTTAGACTTTATGATGTATAGGATTTTTGGAGCATGTATATGCCATTTCTGATCACATTTGATGTATTGGACATTGTAGTTTCATTAGACATTTGGACATTTGTATCATTTTTTATGAGTGATGATATGCAGCGGCGATGATTATTTTGATGATGATGTGATGATATGATATGCATTTATGTCTATGTGTTTATGGAGATTTGTTGATATGTAGGATGATTTTATTATGATATTTTATTATGATTATGATTTGATGATGTGTACTAATGATGTCATGCAGATGAATTACCTATGATGTGCATTTTTGGATTTTGTAATGCAGATAAAAGATAAAAAATGAATGTTGTGTTCATGATATGCATTATGATATGATGTGATGTGAAATTTCATGAGTGGATAAAATGTTATGACATGGGATGATAGGAATACTGCTATGAAATAGTGATGTATAAATAGTGATGTATGAAAAAATGATATGTGATGAAATGTAAAAAGAGAATGATATTGATAATGGTGAAATGATAATGTTAGATGATACTGCAATATTAAATGATGATGAAAATGAGATGATAAATGAATGAATGATAAATGAATGAAATGAAATGACTATAATGAAATGATAATGAAATATTAAATGATAATGATAATGGATATGAAAATGAGATGATAAATGACTGAATGATAAATGCATGAAATGAAATGACTATAATATAATGAAATAATAATGAAATCCTAAATGATAATGATAATGCAATATTAAATGATAATGATAATGCAATATTAAATGATAATGATAATGCAATATTAGATGATTCGATGGTGAGATTGGAAAAATAAAATAAATGATAATGAAATGAAATGCAAATTGAATGATAATGAGTATGAAATGATAAATGGAAAATGAAATGTTAATGGAAAATAATATAGATAATAATGATAACGAGAATGAAATAATGACGATGGTAATGGAGATAATCTGAATAAAAATGGATGAAATAATGTAATAAAAAAGAAGATGAAATGAAAAGATGAAATGAAAATGGAGATGAAATGATAATGATATGAAGCAGAATTGTTAAATGATAATGATAATGAAATAATAATGCATGCCCAATGATATGAAATAAAATGATAAATGATAAGGAATGATAACAAGTATGAAATGAATTGCCAATAAAATATTGATGAAATTATAATGAAGATGCGACCAATATGAGCTGATGAAATGGATGCAATAATGAGACTAATATGAAATGATGTGAAATGCACCTAATGAGATGATACTGATACTAAAATGATAATGGGTGAAGTAATGAAACGCTAATGTTAATGGTGATGAAATGATAATGAAGATGAAATGATTATGGAAATGAAATGATTATGGAAATGCAATGATAATGATACAAATGTTTGCATTGTCCTCCACAAACAGTCCAACAAAATGACAGCCATTGATCTTTCAAAAAATCTTGATGCAAATCCAATATGCAGTTATGTACAATGACCTAAAATGAAATGCAACTAAATAAAACCGACCATTTTGTTGAGCCTTTTTAGTGAGCCTGCTTAAATCATCACGGAGCGTTTGAAAAATGTTGGAAGTGTGTACAAGCATCAAAGGGGAAATTAGCACCAATGATGACTCGAGTACAACTTTCATGAGTTTTGATATAGCAAGTGAATACAAGCATCTAGGTATAATTGAACCAAGATGACCTGAGTATTTCTTGCATAAACAGACAAAGACTAACCATTATCTGATGCAAATTTGGAACTGTCATCAATGATAAACTTTGGAAATCATGTCTCGCGACATACTTGTAACAGATAAATGATTAACCTCAAGACAACAGACAAATAAAAAATCATCCTCTTCCCTTGCCACTCTAGTTCAGTACATCATCGAGTGTGCTCCAGAGAAATGATGTCAAAAAATAAACAACTATTGTTCAACAAATGAAATATTGTGATTCCAAACATTATTTCAGATTAGAGATCATCCAAATATGATTCGTGGTAAGGTACACAACTGAAAGCCACTATGATATGGATCAATGGTTGATTGTTTTGTTTTGCGTGATTGGTTTCGATGTCATTGTCTTACTGTTTTGGGAAGATCTGAAAGTTGATTGCCCCCAGTATGTCCATATTTGCCCTTGGTATCAATACAACTTGCTGAAATGAATATGTTCAATAATCAAACCATGGTAAGACGTTATCGCTCAAGGAAAATGATGGCATGGTGCTGGTGTGACCCTAAGATGATGGAAAAAAATGATGCGTGAAAAATGAAGACTAAACAGTCAAGTGCAGAACATGAACTAATAGATGGAGAGCTACAAATAGCGTCTGTTTGCCAGATTTTCACTATTTGTTTTTATTGCATTTCTTGTCAATAGATTTTGTTGCCAGTTTTCACCCCTATGAGGTTTTTTGTTGTTTCTTGGGACTTTTTGGGATTTTTAGTTTCTTTTTCTAATTTTGGATTTCTTTAGGACTTTTTGATTGTTTTTTATTCTTCAGACTTTTCTAATTTTTTGGATTTCTTGGGACTTTTTCTAATTTTTTGGATTTCTTTAGGACTTTTTCTGATTTTTTTGGATTTCTTCAAGACTTTTTCTGATTTTTTTTGGATTTCTTCAAGACTTTTTCTTATTTTTTTGATAACCGCCTTAGACCTAATACTTTTTCATATGCATGTTGTTGATAGGTTCGTCAAACAGGTCCCCTTCTGGTGTTGATAGCTTGTAGGCTCCTGAACCATAGACTACGATAACCACATAAGGACCTAGCCAATTTGGCTCAAACTTTCCTTTCTTCTCTCTATCTTGTTGATTGCGTGGATTCTCTTTCAGAACAAGATCACCTACTTGAAAGGTACGTGGCTTTACTTTGTGGTTGTACCTATGAGACATCATTTGTTGATATACTTTTAGATGATCAGCTGCTCTCTGTCTCTTCTCATCTAAGAGTTCCAGTTCTTGGAGTCGGGAAACTCGGTATTCATCATCTGTTGTAAGGCCTTTTAATGATACTCTGAGTGAGGGAATCTCCACTTCTAAGGGCAATATGGTCTCTGCTCCATAGACAAGAGTGAATGGTGTTGCTCCTATTGGTGTGCGGACACTGGTTCGGTATGCCCATAGGGCAGGATTGAGTTGAACGTGCCAATCCTTCCCTGAAGTATTTACAGTCTTCTTCAAGATTTTCAATATTGTTTTATTTGAGGCCTCTGCTTGGCCATTCCCTTGTGGATAGTAAGGTGTTGAGTATCTATGTTGTATGTGAAATCTTTCACAAAGTTCATCAACATCCTGATTTTTGAATGGTCATCCATTATCTGTAATAATGGAGTTGGGAATGCCATACCGACAAATGATATAGTTGAGTATGAATGATGATATTTGTTTGCCGGTGACTTTAGTAAGAGGGACTGCCTCAATCCACTTGGTAAAATACTATGTTGTTGTGATGATGAATTTATGACCATTTGAGGAAGAAGGATGAATTTTTCCCACTAGATCTAAACCCCATTGAGAAAATGGCCAGGTTGGTGTGAATGGTTGAAGTTCCTGTGCAGGAGCATGAATGAGATTGCCATGAATCTGACATTTTGAACATGTTTTCACAAAAGTGAATGATTCTCTCTCCATTGTAGGCCAGTAGTAACCCATCCTAATTAATTTATTAGATAAGGTTAGTCCACTTGAATGAGTACCACAGATACCACCATGAACTTCTTGTAAAGCTTTGTCAGATTCCTCGCGTTCAAGACATCGGAGTAAAGTACCATCAAGACTACGGCGATAAAGGGTGCCAGCGATGAGGGTATAGCGAGCGGATTGATGGATAAAGTTGCATCTTTGGTTACAGGATAAATCGGGTGGTAAGATGTCGTCTTTGAGGTAGGCATAAATTTTTTCATACCAAGGCGAATCGGATCCTACTAAATGACAAATGATTTGGCTTTCAGGTGTGTCATAGGCAGGTGTAAATGATTGTTCCACCAGAAATTCATAGCGATTTTGAGTTTCTAGGAGTTGTAGCAATGATGCAATTGTAGCCATAGCGTCAGCTGCTTTATTATCAAGCCTTGGAATTTGTGTGAACTTAATGTCCACAAAGTATTTCTTGAAGTCATCCACCATTTTTTTATATGGTAACAATTTCTCATCTTTAGTTTGATAGTCATCATTGATTTGACAAATGACCAACTGTGAGTCACCATACACCTGTAATTCTATGATTCTCCACTCTAGTGCTATCTTGAGTCCAGTACTTAATGCTTCATATTCAGCTATGTTGTTGGTGCATGGAAACATTAGCCTATTTGATCAAGGGATGGTATGTCCTTGAGGGGTGAAAAAAAGTATGCCTGCCCCTGATCCATGTTGAGTGAAAGAACCATCAAAGTATAGTGTCCACGTTTGTTTAAATTCTACAGTGAATACATCAGCATCTGGAAATTCAATGTGCAAGGGATGATCTGCTTGTAGTGGTGCCTCTGCTAATTGATCAGCTATAACTTGTCCTTTGATGGCCTTGCAATCAACATAATGTATGTCAAACTCACTTAGAATCATTACCCACTTTGCTAACATTCCTGTCAATGATGCTTTGCTTAACAAATACTTAAGTGGATCAATCTTTGAAACCAAATTGACTGTATGGGTTAGCATGTAATGTCAAAACTTCTGTGAATCAAAAACTACTGCCAGACAAGTTTTCTTAATAGAAGTGTAGTTGAGCTCATGACTTGTTAGTGTTCTACTGATGTAGTAGATTGCACGTTCCTTTCCTGTAGTGTCTTCTTGTGTGAGCAGTGCCCCCAGGGATGTTTCTGTTGCAGCAATATATAAGATGAGTGGTTTGTCTGGATTTGGTGATACGAGAACTGGTGGAGTCATTAGATATTCTTGATTTTCTGAAAAGCCAATTCACATTTGTCTTCCCACTTGAAAGGAACATTTTTATGTAGTAGATGTGTGAAAAGTAAACTTTTTTCGGCCAATTGTGCAATGAACCTCCGTATAGATTGAAATCGTCCTTGCAGTGATCTTAACTGACTGATGTTCTTTGGTGGAGGCATTTCCATGATTTCTTGTACTTTTGCAGGATCTACTTCACTTCCTTTTTCTGACACGATGTATCCCAAGAGTTTTCCAGATTTGACCCCAAAAACACATTTCTTCGGGTTAAGACAAACTTTGAATTTTTCTAATCTTGCAAATATTTTGGACAATACTTCAAGATGTCCTTCTTTGGTGTATGATTTTTCCTGTATGTCATCCACATAATCTTCCATGAAGACATGCATCATGTTATGAAAGATTGTAGTCATGGCTCTTTGGTAGATAGCCCCAGCATTCTTCAGTCCAAAAGGCATGACGTTCCAACAATAAGTCCCCCATGGACATGTGAAAGTTGTTTTCTCTTGATCTTTAGGTGCAATCTTGATTTGGTTATATCCAGAAAAACCATCCATTAATGAATACATGGCATGGCCAGCTGTCAGATCAACTATGGTGTCAATATTTGGTAATGGGAAATCATCCTTAGGACATGCTTTGTTGAGATCTCTAAAATCTGTGCATATTCTGATAGTTTTATCTGATTTGGATATAGGTACAATGTTGGAGATCCATTCTGCATAGTCGATTGGTCTGATGAAGCCCACATCAAGAAGTTTTCTCAGCTCTTCTTTAACTAATAATGCAACATGAGGGTGCATCTTTCTGAGTTTTTGTTTTACCGGCTTGGCCCTTGATTTGATAGACAAATGATGCTTGATAAGATTAGGATCAAGACCAGGCATGTCAACATAAGACCACGCAAAATTGAC
The DNA here is from genome assembly GCA_007258455.2 of Sequoia sempervirens. Lineage (NCBI taxonomy): Eukaryota > Viridiplantae > Streptophyta > Pinopsida > Cupressales > Cupressaceae > Sequoia > Sequoia sempervirens. Next base: position 9,038 of record VDFB02008518.1, read on the forward strand.
TTGGTTTGCTTTCAGGAATTCCATAAACTCTAGTATTTCTTGCTCTGTCATTGATGCAGCTAACTATAAAATTCTTGGTTTGTCAGAAGTTTTAAGATCGACAGCATTTGTAGGCTCAATCAGAATAGGTGATCGTTCATGGTAGTGCTCTGGGAGAGTGTCAAGAGTCCCATCATCTGGTGCCTCAAAGAGGTTTTCACCATCTGATACGCTCTTTATTTTATCTTTTGTTTGATCTAATACTGCCAGATTCTGGTTTTCACCATTAGATCTTTCTTTTTTGTTTTTATTTTTGCAGCTGGGAAACTTGACACTCTCCTGATCAAAAACTTTATGTCGAAAATCACTAGTGGAACAATCAATTGTATCTTCTGCGGAAAGGAAGTTTACAATAGCTTCATCACTTGGAAACATGGGTATGTTAATGGATTTCGTAAAATCCCAATCAATGAGGTCAGGATGGATTAAAGGTAGAGGATCATCAGGTTGTGTGAGATCGTCTATAGTTAAGGTCATAATAGAGTGGTCTGTAGGATCCGAGGTATGAGGTGGATTAATGATGATACTGTCCTCATGATATTCTTGTTCGTTTAGATCTGATTCAATATTACTAGAATCATAGTCGATTTGTGGTTCAGATTCTTGTGGTTGGGATCCTAAACCTTGTCCTTCAATTAGAGTTGGGGCATATTGGTGTATTACATCAACCTATTTATCCCTCCAGAACTCATTATTGTAAATGGTGTCCCATTCATATTCAGCAGAGTCTGTGTCAGAATTGTTGTCTAGGAAGTTCTGAATTGTTATTAAACATGCCTCTTGTGAATTTGAGCCTTCTTGCAATGTGAAGACAGTGCCATGTTTGGATTTTCTTTCTTTAGAGTGAGTATCATAACCCAATCCAGTTTTCTCTTTTGCAGCGAGTCCATGGAGATGAATGGGTTCAACTACTCCTTCCTTCCTTTTTCCGATAGGTCCTTCATCATAACCCATCTTCTGCATGATTGAATATCCTTTTCCATATTTTTCTATGGGTAATTTGACATTAGAGACTGCTTCATCTTCATCTTTATATAGCCAATTTAGAATTTCCGTGTCCTCAAGATTTTCCATGGGGAATTTTTCTTTGATGAATTGCCCATTAAATTTTGTGATTGGCTCTATGGGTGTTTGCTTTGATGTTGATGTTGCTAGATGGTTGTCCATGCGATCGAGGTGATGTAGGTAAATTGACAAGACAAAGAGAGTATTCTCCCACTCCATAATCCTTGAATTTCATCTTTTTGTCAAAACTATTGGTCAATTGATTGATTTGTGTGTCAATCTTTAGGGAAGTACTAGCATGAGCTTCTTGATTATTAGGGACTAAAGTATCTTGACTGGCCTTCATGTTGGCACAAGTTTGAATGTTGGAGTTATCAGCAGGTATCGTGATTTCTTGTCCATCATAAGGAAACTTGAGACATTGATGGTAAGTTGATGGGACAACTTGCATTTCATGGATCCAAGGACAACCCAACAAGATGTTATATGCCAGATCACGGTCCAGTACTTGACAAAAAGTATTCTTTATAACAAGGCCCACTTTGATCGGCAGCATGATTAGACCTTTGGATGCTCTTTCTTCATCATCATAAGCCTTTATGGTAATCTTTCTTCTAAAATCAATGGAGTCCTTAGAAAATCCTAAGGCTTTGACCAACTTCAAGGTACGGATGTTCAAACCAGCACCTCCATCTATTAGAACCCATCTGATGCGAAACTTGTGAACCATGACTTCTAAGTACAAGGAGGAGTTATGGGGATGAGTTATGGAAACGTCATCTTTATCAGAGAATGAAAGACAAGTGGGTGAGGACAAATGTCCTACCATGGCTTGGAATTGATTTACATCCAGTTCAGTAGATACATTAGTTTCAACTAGGGCTTTGTCTAGAATTTCTTTATGGGCTGGAGAAATCTTCAATAGTTCCAGAATGGAAATTTGAGCCGGGGTTTTTCAAAGTTGGTTAACCAAATCATATTTATGTTGAGGTGGAGGTTCTGTGGATCTTGAAGAGGCGCCCTTTAAGACAACTTTGGCTTGTGCTCTTGTTGTCGCATTGAATTCTCTATATTCCACCTTCTTGTTGACTTTAATGACATTTACGCGCTCGTCATCTGCGTAAAGATGGTTGATTATATGATCATCATTGATATGATTCACATTTTTTTTAGAAGATTCACCCTTTTGATAATTAGGCAATGGGTTGCGAAATGCTTGGTGATCTGCGTTGGTTTGTTGATTTCCTTCTATTGTGACGATGTCATTGTCGATTAAGTCTTGAATCACATTCTTCAAAGCTTGACAATTGTTTGTGCGATGACCTTTACACTGATGATAATCATAATAATATGCCTCATTCCATGATGGAGGTTTTACACTGGGTTCATAGTTTCGTTGAGGCGGTAAAGTAATGAGATTTTTTGCCATCAATTCTTTGAGTGCGGATTCTACGGATTGACCCAATGGAGTAAAAGTTCTTCTATTCGAGAAGAATGAAAATCTTTTTGGATTTGAATTCAACGTGTTTCCTAAAGAATTTTGATTGTTATTGTTTCCTCGATAACCCTAGTTATTGGAAGTCCCTTGGTTGGGAGTAGAGTGTTGATTTGTATTGTTCCTCTGAGGAGGAGGATTATTTCTATGATTTGTAATTGAGTTGACGTTGTTGTTGCGAGTGTTTGGAGTAGTGAGGATAAATGGCTTGGTTGAAGCATGATTTGCATCCACAACACTATCATTCACCATATTTTTGTTGCGAGTCCAAAATTTGGATTTGTCCTGATTGTTATGATGGTTGGATGAGCTAGGATTTTCTTTGTCATGTTTTATTATGCCTCTTTTAACCAAAGCATTTTCAATGGTTAAGGCATCTTCAATCATTTTCTCAAAAGAAGAAGGACAATGTAAGTTCAAGCGATAGCTCATTTCCGAATTTAAACTGTTGATGAAAGTAACCATCTTTTCTTTCTTGGGAACAGGACGTGGGTATCTGGCAAACATTCTTCTCCATCTCTGAAGAAACGTAATGAAAGGTTCACCAGGTTTTTGTGCAACTGTACAAAGATTTATCATGGTGATCTGATGTTGTATGTTGTAGGTGTATTGTGATATGAATAAATTAATCAATTCTTCAAATGTCCTAACAAGAGGTGTGATCTTGGATAACCATTCCATATAGTGTACTCCGAGACTCCTAGGAAACAGTCGCATCAAGTATCTTCGTGAGCGAATTCCAATGTCAAGTTTCTGAAGTCTCTGACGTTATCGATTGGATCTATTTTCCCGTTATAGCGATCAAATTTTGGCATTTCACAATACTTGGGAAAAGGAATCATGTTTAAACTTCTGTCAAACGGATAAGGAAAAATGTCCTCGAGCGTGTATTTCTTTGTGGTTGTTCCCCCTTGCAATTCTCTAACTTGTCCTTGAAGTGCCTTGATTTGTTGGGTCAAGGCACTAAGATCTGAAAGGGGTGTCTCTTCAGGTTTATTTTTCAAGTTTTCAGTGTCAAAGTCGTGAGGTAATTTAGCCCCTTGTTCGGCTAGATAGCGAAAATATTTTTCCTTATCTCGCTGCAAGATCTTTTCAATGGCTTTATGGAATTTTGGATCTTGTTCAGCTTCTCTAAGGTGTTCCTCATCTTGTTCCTCATCACTATCCATTGGCGCTTTATCCATGTCTTTGTATTGATGGAACGGATTTTGTTCTCTATTGTCCATGTTTTCGTTAAAAAGTGGATTTTGATTTATGCTGAGAAGGGGATTACTACTTTCTCCTTCCTCTTGAGTGTTTTGAATATGACTTTCTTTTTGGATTGTATCCTTCAGTTTATTGTTTTGAGACCTTGTGGAGATAGGCATATGTTTTTGGAAAATTTTTCTAAACTTAGATCCTAGTTTTTTGACATTGAAGTGCGATGGTAATGATATCTTGATCCGATAAGATATGAAATCTTATGATATGATCAAGGATACTTATAATTTATTGGTTGTGGCTTCCAAGTTTGATGAAGGATTTCAGAATCCTATTGGGGAAGTTGAACCAAAAACTAAAAAGTTGTTTTGAGAGATGCACTTTTAAAATTTTGATCTTTGTTTTCCAAGAAAGGTTCCAAAAATCAATGAAGAATTTGATTGGGGTGTGAAGGATACTCTATGGAAGGTTGGGGTATGTTGTTAAATTCAAGAGGTTGGTTATGATTATGCCATTGGGACAGAGCTAATCTCTGATAATAAGCTCGGGAATCTAATGGATCTCCAACATACTCATCAGTGAATCCTCTAACAAAATCCTGGTATCTGTGAAGAAATCCTTGATAGTGAAGCAAAAATCATCGACTTTTGTACAAGAATTTTCTCTTCTGCAATATTTCCTTGTATCCTAATGGTTTCTTGGGTTTTCTGATCCTTTTAGACAATGAATTCTTGGTAAATTTTGTTGACTTCCAATTTCTAAGCATGAGAAAATTGTTTGGAACTTTTTTTGAACCAATGATATGAAAATATCTTAAGTGGCTTTCAGTTGTTGTTCATGTTCCTTTTGGATGATTTCTTTATTTGAATTAATGTAAGGAAGACACAACAAACATTTTTGAAAACAGTTGTTCTTAAAGCCCTATACTAACATTGAAGTGTTTGATCAAGAAATGTTTTTCATCAAATGTTTTCACAGGTTTTCCACATGAAAAATAGTTCAGAAAGACTCACTCTTAAATGCTCAAGTAGGTCACTCTAATAATCAACAACCCACATCTTAAAACTGCGTCGACTCACACAGCTTTGTCACCCCCGAAGGGGCGCCCATGTTTTTGTCTTTTCCAGGCGCGTACTCAGAGTTACGGAAGTGGATACTGGATCCCCTGAGCAAACGGTCCTTGGAAGTTATATGGTGAGTGTCTTGGGGGAAGATTCTTCCCTCCCCTTACACTATGATTATCAGAATGTTTGGCAACTGACTCGGCTGGCTACTACACTAGGTTCGTAGTAAGGATTTATGTTCCATGCGGCAATAATAAACTCCCTCAAGAGACCTCCCAACCTTTAGAACAAAGGCTTTGGGGATGGTTATCTTGCACACTACCGGAAAAAGAGGGTTTCCCTAGATCTGCTTTAAATTTTATAGTGGGGTGGAATAGCCTGGCTTTGGCTTGAACCCACTTGAGTCATTCTCATAGGGTGAGTACTTTTTCCCACTACGACAGGCTCTCTAAAGGATGTCATTGAAACAATAACATTGCATGAAATTAAAAGGCAAGTCTGGTATTCTGATCACCTAGTTAAGGGGAGAGCATAGACCTATTGCCACAATCAAAGTAAGCAGATGTTCTTTTTAAAATCCAAATAATAATGAGCTAATCTAAGTGAAGATATTGCTTCACAAAAAAATAGATTGTTCAATTTTAACTGCAAAATTCATTGTTTGGTGACTATCCTAGATTGCTTCATTTTATCCAGATGTGGCTACCCTAGGATTGCTTCATTTTAAAACCTTTAGGAAAAGAAATAGAATTCTGTCTGCGGAATGCGTCAGACTCAGAATTATGTGATTTTGTTATAGACTATATGCACCTGAACAGAAGTTGTATGCGCTGAAACATATATGCGCCTAAACAGAGACTGTATGCACCGAAACATATATGCACCAAAACAAAGACTGTATGTGCCGAAATAGAGACAATATGCACCTAAACAGAAGCTAGATGCGCCCGAACAGACACTATAAGCGCCTAAACAGAGACTAGATGCGCCATAAGAAAAATGTCAAAATAATTATTGTGCATGTAGGAAGGAAATTATATGCACGCAAACATTTACTCTATGCACTTAAACAAATAGTCACTATATGCGCTTTAACAGTCACAAGATGCGCTTTTACAGTTACGGGATGCACCATAACAGTTACGGGATGCGCGCTAACAGTTACGGGATGCGCGCTAATAGTTACAGGATGCGCGTCGAAATTCTGCAAAACAAAAAGTTAAATTTTCCGTATGCGCATCAAAAAATTTTGAATGCGCCTAAACGTCAGAATTTTCCAAAAAGCAGATTCCAGAAAGCTGAAACTATCAAAACAAACTTACAGAAATCGTTAATTTCGTGGGTTCGGGCCCCAGGTGGGCGCCATTTTATGTGTGTATGAAATATTAGATTAATTAAATAGAAATCAAACACATGTTAATAAAACATTAAATTGAAAAGTTGAAAAGAAACAGAATAATGCAAACCATAATCGCAGCTTCTTGAAACCGTCTTATCCTCCTCTAACTTCAGCGTTTTGTTGTTTCTCGAATGGCTCTCAGACCAGCAGATCCAACTCAACAAAAAGATAGCTAAAGAACGAGATTTAAATGCAAACTATGCTGTAAATGCAAAAGTTATGCTAAAATGAAAGATATTGCTATGATATCTAAACTGACATGAATGCAAATGCTGGTTGAAAATATAGTTGTGTAAATGAGTATGTGAAGTGTGCAAATGTGAACGAGTATGCGTAGTGTAACCAAAAGCTTGGATTTATGCCAGAATTTATAGAGTTTTCAAACGGGTTGATTGGCTGAATCGATCGACGGTCCAGATTAAGCTTGTTCGAACGGATGGCGGGAGATTTTCGAAAGTGGAAGAGAAAGATGGAAGGTTTCCCTTTTATTTCAATTTCGTCATTGAGTTTCGAAGGGAAACTTCCATTTCGAAAGATGAGATAGAATTTGGAAGGGCGAGTTAGCGTGAGTTAGAAATAAAATAAAATAAATTTATTTAATTTAAAAGTGGAGATGAAAATAGAAACTTACATAATTAAATAACTCATATTTAATTATGTTTAAAATGAAATTAGAGTGAGGAATATTAAATAAGATATTTAATATTTAATTTAATTCGGATATGGGATGGAGAATATTCCATTATTCAAATATTAAAAAATATTTAAACTTTAGAACCAAATGATAATTAAATATAAATAAATTATTAAAATTTATTTAATTTAATTAAGCGAAGGGTAGAAATGTTAGTAATTAAATAACATTATTTATTTAATTTAAGATAGAAGAATTTAGAAGATGAGCGATATAAATAAATAATTAAATATATTTATATGCAGATGACATTAGAGGAATTAATTAAATAAATCATATTTAATTAATTAACAAGCTTAATCATGACCAATTTTAGACATATACACTATTCACTATACGTGATTCAACTTCTTGGCTATACAAATCTATATTCTCTTTGTTCTACTCTTTTTATATAAAATTATATATATATATATAAAGTTATTTATATAAATATATATATTATTAAGTATGAATCTGTGTTCGGTTGATGTAAAATTCAAAATTGACATTCATATATTGGGCTATTTTACATTGAATACATGTTATCCTGAGTGCAATATATATATATACAGAACCATATATACACATATAAATATATAATAATATTATCATACTGTTTGGAACAAATTCTTGAATAAAAATTCTGTAGCAATTTATTTTTGGAAAAGTTGAGATTTAAATTACAGAAGGTATGATTTATAAGGTTCACATCCCTCCCAGCCGCGCATCCTCTAAGAGGATGGTTGCACTGTGGAGGTAGCACCCTCCATAGGAAGCGTGGCTTGTGGAGAGGGTGTTTCCCTCCATAGACAGCAAACCCTCTATAGAGGGTGTGTGGGCCTCTTACAACCCCCAAATTTATTTCATTGACTTTTTTTATTCTTCCTTGCATTGCATACGAATACTTCGGCTGTGTATGTATATATATGAGTTAGAAATAAACTTTGAAAATAATAGTTATAAAATTTTTGACTTAGAGTGATGTATTTCTATATATTTTTTAATTGATATATATATATATATATATAGGTGAATGGGTAAGTTTTACTTCCTTTAATGTTTATATATTTTTTTTTATTGGAGAGTATTTCTTTCAAATTTATACAAACCTGTTATTTTAGATTAAACCATTTAATTTGGAAATGGCTTATTGGATACTTTGAAAACAAGTAGGAAGATACACAATTGCAAATAATTACCAATATCCATTGGATAAAACAATTTACTCTTATTTCAGACAATGTTTTTTATTTATTTATAGGGTAAATTAGACATGAGGAACAAATTCTCTTAATGACATTGTATTGTAATTATAAGAGTACCTTAGAAATAATAAATATTTAACAAAGTAAAGAAATAAAATTAAGTTATTATATTTAATTTAAAAATAATGTTTAATAATCTTTTGAAGAAAAATATTCTAAGTATGAGAGTCATATAGGAGAACAAAATTAAAGAATTGAATATAGAATTTGAGATATTTTATAACACTTGATCTATATAGATATAGATTGCAATTAATCTATGCATATTAGATAATGTGAATCAATTGGGGATTTTATGAAAGATAAATAAATATTAAATCATACCTTACCTTATAAAATTTTAGGTTTAATGATGACAATTTTTTCATGCATCATGGTTTGTCATGTACGTATGCAGAAATTAGGAATTCCCTCACTTAGTTGATCTTGAGATTTATTTGCATAAGAATGTATACTCATATTTTCAATAGCTTATATATGAGTTATACCTTCTTAACTCTTTTATAGTTTTATTTGCTTATTGTTGAACTCTCTATGAATCAATGAGTTTAGAAGTAAATATTTTGAATATAATTGCATAGGCATGTGATGCAGAGTGGCAGGGAAGGAAAACACACAACCACAAATGGAAAAGATACTTCACACAATGCTTCTCTCAAATACTCTTATGAGGAGTCATAAACTCCATTATTCCTTCAAGGATGAAACCCCACACACCTAGGGTTCATAAACTCAGACCACCCAACAGACTTAGAAACACTTGGACCATGTCCACATAGACCAAATCAAGGTTCAACAACCCACCTTGCACCTAGGGTACATCACTTGCTCATCATTCTAGTGACTTAGGCCTCTTTTACATTAAAGGCTTGTAACCTTGCCCAATAGTCCATAGTCAATTTAGAATCTGCATGGAAGATTGTTATGACACCAAACCACTTGATTTGGATTCTGAATATGGACTCCCACAAAGCCTCAAAACCTTTCCCCTTGACTGTCAGAGCACAATTCACTATGGCCTATTCTACCGCTGCTCCAAGAGGCCTAATTCAAAGACCTACACCTGGGTCTTGACTATCTAGGCTCTCCCTTGCACCCCAAAGCAAAAGATTAGACTCCTACAAGTTTTTTGCACTTGTCAACATCATCCCTAAGTGCCAACTACACAGATTTCTCTGGTACAAGCAAAAACTCAACCTTTTTTTTCTTATCAATTAGGCTTGCCACATAGAGATGTCAAGCCAAAAACCATTCACCACTTCCTCCAATCAGTCTTCTATTCTCCAAAACCTTGAGGAAATATTAGTACAACCCCATATCTTCCATCCCACCAAGAATGAGAAACTTTACAATGTGGGAATGGAAGAATTACACATATTTCACTCAAAACCCTAATTTGAAGGGTTTTCAAACCACCCGATAGAAAAATTAAGATATCTCCCTTATTACTCAATGAAAACTCACCACTCTAGTGCCAAAAGGAAGCTTACTCAATCCTCTTTCAAACCATTATAGACTTGAAGCATGAAAATGAATGTACAATCTGTACCAAGTAGAGGATCATCAAATTCTCCAAAAAAAACACAGAAAATCAGCAAACTTCCTATTGAAAACTTCTTCCAAACTTCAACATCAGCCTTGCCTCAACCAAGAG
>VDFB02008519.1:0-15458 GCA_007258455.2 Sequoia sempervirens
TATGTAGTTGGCTCGGATCAATAAAGATTATTCAATATGAATCAACCAAGGTCGGCCACAACATAGCGAAGACCAAAAATAGCATCCTCAAAAATGAACCACTTCAATTAATTACTCCTAGAAGATCCACAACATGCTTCAACACCTTGTTGGCCAAGAACATGAGAAAATGAACATGCAAGAGAAAATCTTGGATCACAAGCACAATGATCCAATGAAGACTATGAAATAGAGATAGATCATGAACTAGAAACATCCACAAGCATCATGAAACACTAGAGAGGCATCCACAACAATGAGCTAAGCTGAAATCACATGATATTCCATTCGGGGAACACAAACTGAAATATGAGAAAAACTATCGAGAATACAAATCTTCATAGCTTCGATAAAATATTCATGTGGATGTCTAAAAATTGATGGATAAACTAGATATACTCCACAAGAAACCCTTTAGTCCAAAACCTCTAAACAACAACGACCTGAACACACTGCTAGAAAGAACTTCACTTCACTTCACCTCTAACAACCTGTAGCACTTCTTATTACAATTTTCTCAATATCCTCGACATTTAAAACTCTAATGAAACAATGCTAATAGAGTTGACATCAATGAAAACTACATATCCACAACACACCACAACATCCAACAATAACATCAAAAAAATAGTATAAAAGTAAGTATGAAAGTTGGGATGAAAATAAATTATGAGTGTAAATACGTAAATATTTTATTTTACCATAACAAACACCAAGTCCTAGAAAATCATGAATAGTACAACATAGCACACCATGCAACATGAAGGACCTATTTGATGGAGGACATGATATTTCATGCATTCTTATGCCTTTCCATAGCACTTGCATCTCATCAATAAAAGGCACAAGATAAACATCCAATGTTTTTAACTTGATGTTTTCTTAGAACAATGAGAGTCAACATAAGGTGCTCCTTTCTAACATTCATCCATGGGGGAATATTGTATACTATCAATCCAACTGGCCAAACACTATAATTTGAGCTCGGGAAAGAGAATTGGCACACTCCATCAATTGCAAGACCAAACCTGATACTATGGGGTTCATCTTTGAATTTTCTTGGCCATTGTTCCTCTATTTGTTTCATTTCTTTGGAGTTGGCCGAAATTTATATGAATCCATCTTTACTCCTATTCTTTGCATGCCAGTCCATCAATTGTGCAAGTGACTTGCAATGAAACATTCATTGAAGTCTAGGTATTATTGGCATGTGATGTAAAACATCTTTGGAACTATATGAACTTGTACATATGTACGATATCTCTTCTCTTTGCATACAGGTCATTCTACCTTGTTTTGATATTCATCTCTTTATAAAATGCAATCATTTTTACATGAATTAATTTTCTTATATTCAATCACCAACTCAACCAACAATAGACATGCCTCTCTGCAAGTTGATGGCAAAACATTATCTCCAAGGAATATTTTAGTTATTAGTGCCCTGTAAGATTTCTAGAGATTAAATCAATTGAATTTTTGAATTATGATGAACATGTTTGATATGTCAATCTATACTAGGACCATTTATATACAATATATGGTTTTAAAATCCCCTTAAATAAATATAAACGAAGTTGATGAATGTTTACAAATTGTGTACACCAAGTGACAATGCAAACTGAGAAATATATTTAAACTCACTTCAGTAGGGTAGTGAATCCTTGTCTAACCAACCAAATAGTGACTTGATTTATAATAATATTAATGTGCATGCCAGTTATGAGGTTCTACTTGCACCCAATTTGAACACAGGTGTCTTTGTTGCTTGCTTGATGGAGTCTTTCAGGTTGTTATCATCAACATTATGTTGGTGGTAATTACCCATGCTATCATTGTTACTGTTAGCCATATGATCATTATTGGCATCATTTTTTCCATCCCCAAAGAAACCTATAAGCATTTCATTCAATCCTTCTTCATGCACTGCATTTTCCCTATCATGATCATCATCATTAAGGCTAGGTGGCATCTCTTCAATGTATGCATATCTCATTAGCTCTTCAAATTTACCGGGTGGTAGAAATCTCTTCAAACTTTCTATTTTCACCCTGGTATTGTTTAAAGGATGGTTTGGATCATCCCATCCAAATGTTAATAACCCAGTTGGATCATGGTTATTAGTATGTGTTTCATCAACATCTTCTACCTATCAACAAACACAAGCATTATTTAATTTTTTCCAACAATTGGATAAATCATAAATCTATCAATTTCAAAGAAATATAATCAAATATGGCTTAAAAATATATATGAAAATTGTATTAACATATATACATCAATTGAATAATGGAACATTATTTTATAGACTACCTTTTTTATACAATAATTTAAATAAAACACAATTTTGACAACATAGTTTATAAAACATCAGTCCACACTCATTTATTATTCTTTGGTTTTATGCCCTTAAGAACATCCTTAGGGAGACCTTGTTCTTCACTTTTCTTTCATGCAAGAGTGTGTTTTAAGAAGGGGTAATAAATCAATAACTCATCCCCAATGGTTAGGTCCTTAATAGCCTCAACCATTATCAATCTATCAATATCTCTTTCCATATCTCCATCTTTATCATTTATAACCTCAACAAATTGACAATTCGATCATACATTAGGGTCCCTTCCCTTACTACTATTTATAAATCCTACAATATTTTTGTGTATGCACATCCATCTATATACATAATATGACCTCTATTAATTTCTTTTCCACTTTCCAATCGGAGATGATGTGTATACATATTATAATTTAGACCGTATGTTGACATACTAAGCTTATATTCTACTAGCCTTCTCCATTCATCACTGTAATATGATAGACCATAATATGGCATGCATCTCCGAGTGGTTTGTTTTGAATTATTTCTATGTTTAGATCCCACATGTAAATTTTGGAAAATAATGAGGCCTATATTCTCTCCATGAATATTGGAGGGTCATATCATGTAGTTGTATACCCAAAATTGAGACACCTCATACACTCTAGGTAGTTGTTGATCACTAGGCCAAGTGCAATATAGTTAACGATCAAATGTATCTTTGTAAATTGATCTCAAACTCAAGGGAAATTCATCATCTCCATCACATTCATTCTTATAGGGTATGTAGTCCACCTTCACCCTTTCTTTAAGCAAATTATACATCTTTAAACCAGTTCTTGTTCTATGACTTGTTTTCATCAATTCCTTATCTTATGAGCTAGTATATTGGCACATATTTTTGTTAGATGTATCATTTGATAAATGATCATTTCCCTCTAGGTTGGAAGTTAGTGATCCAAGAAACTTTAAACCAAGAACTTTATCCTACAAGTATCCATTGACAAAAAAATTAGTTATTTAAATAATATAAAACAATGTTTAAATGAAGTATACATGTTATTTATATCAAATTGGAAAATTCCTTACCATAATTCCTATTGGATTTTAATTGATTTTAGGAGGCATACTACCGACTAGAAGCTCATCATTTATGTAATGTCTTTGAATAATTGCTCATTTGAATTGTTTCTTTCCATGACATACAGAGCATCCACAAACAACAATTTTCTCAAAGTATTCATCCCATGTACTATAGTCCTGACAAACCTCTTGTTTAGTGCAATCATCTGTTGTTTCTAGAAGATCCATTGTCATATCCTCTTCCACCCACTATTTTCTACGTGATTTAATAGTTTTAGGTCCACGTCCATGTACATATCTTCTTATTTTGGTAGTTGAACGCTCAGGCTCTAAATTTTCCCCAATCTCCATCTAAAATAATCAACAACATGCATTAATTTATGTCAAGATTGGATAATACATTATAAATTTCAATAATATTGTGAAAAAATATGGACATATCACAAAATGCCATCAAATCATTTTTTCCTAAGTTAAGTCAAAATTTGAGTATGTGATGTCCCACTTCATCTGTTCTATCCTCATTTGATATGACATGAATCTATTTCCATGGCCTCATCTCACCCCTATAATACACAACATAGTAAATAATTTTTGCTACAATTATATCATTTCAACGAATATTCTATCCAACAAAAAACCTCACTTTAGTCATATATTTTCTCAAAGTATTCATCCCATGTACTATGGTCTTGACTGACCTCTTGTTCAGTGCAATCATTTGTTGTTTTTGCATGATCTGTCATATCCTCAAACACCCACTATTTTCTACATTATTTAACAATTTTAGGTCTATGTCCATGTCCTCTTTTCCTATTTGAATGCTCAGGCTCTACATTTGCTTCAATCTCCATCTAAAATAATCAACAACATGCATTAATTTATGTCAAGATTGGATAATACATTATAAATTTCAATAATACTGTGAAAAAAGATACAACCATATCATAAAATTCCATCAGATTATTTTTTTCTAAGTCAAAATTTGAGTACTTGATGTCCCGCTTCAGCCGTTGTGTCCTCATTTGACATGACACGATTTGTTGCCAAGGCCTCATCTTTCCCCTATAATACACAAAATAGTAAATAATGTTTAGTACACCAATTATATCAGTTCATCAAATATGCTATCCAACACAAAACCTCACTTTAGACATATATTTGACATATATTTCACACTTTAGATGACTCATCTAGTTGTATACGGGTCATTTCCAAGTTCACAAATCTAACCTCTATTAGTTTTGCACCCACAAAATTGACATGGGATAAGGAATAGATAAAATAAGGAACCATGATTGCCCCCTTAGTACATATGAAGATGAATTCAATTTAGAATCAATTCATTTATCAACTTCCAAGCAAAATGCATCATTTTGCACTACTAGGCACCAAATTATGTGCACTTTGCACCACTTTTTGTATCCCAAACATATTACATTTTTTTGGCTAGAAGGTGATGCTAAATTAGACTCACTTTGAATTGCCTTTTTGCATCCCAAATAGATTACATTTTTTTGGCTGGAAGGAAGTGCTAAATTTGGTGCACTTGGCTATGCTGAATATAGCATTGACTATTGAATCAAGAACAAAAATTTAAAACTTCCCGTGTTAAGAAGGAAGAGATGATAGGAAAAAAAAGCCACACGAAGGAAGAGAGGAGAAAAAAGGGAAAAATGGCACGAAGGAGGGCTACAAGCAAGTAGATCGAAACTTGATTTATTTTGTAACACCATAGGTAAGGTTACAATTTTTTTTTTTCGTTCCCACAAATATTTTTGTTTGGATTAGATGGAGAGATTGTGAAGAAAGAATTGTGAATACTATTTTTTTTACCCATGAATCATTCAAGTCCCATGTGGTTGCAAAGGAGGAGGGTAAAATTGTAGATATTGCATTATTTCCTCCACATCCAAGAGTAGTGAATGCATTTTTGAAACCCCAATGACCCAGTTCGCTTATCATTCCCATCCCAAGCTTTCGGTTTCTATTTCAATTTCTCAGACCTTCCTTCCATAAAAAACTAGTTGATTTCTTTCAAGACAAGTCGTTAAATTGCATCCACCCCATTGTAGCCAGGTTCTATGGGAACAAAGGTTGGTTGAGACAATATGAGGAGATAGGGATTTTGAGACGATAGTTGAATAATAGACCATTTCCTCAAATTTGTGAGACCTTCAGGCTTAAATTAGCTATTACTAATTATGTGTGTGTTAAATGTGTAAAGTTGGTATCAACACAAACCTTAATGAAATGATTTACATTAAAGATTCAAAGCAAAGAAGCTAATCTAAATTGCAATTTAATGAATTTTACAAGAACACCTCATTGTACTATATTCTTAATGAATTTTTCAAGAACACCTCATTGTACTCTATATGCACAAAGGCTATTAGAATGACACTTAAGAAATGAGATTAGTATTCAACATGTAAGATAGTTAAATTCCTACATGAAACTAAATGGTAGAAATGATGATGGATATTATGATGAATGACGGATGATTATGATGAATGGTGGATGACTATGATGAATGGAAAAAAAGTGGTAGATACTATGGTGGCGATCTATAAGATTCTATTTATGATTCTACATATGCTCAAATGCAAACTTAAAATGAACTAATCTAAAATTCAACTATGATGCAAAATGGGACATAAAATGCAAATATGATGCAAGATTTAAAGCTAAGATGTAAATACAAAGAAAAAAATGATGTAAAGACTAGCTATACAACTCCAAAATTCTCCAAGCTCCAATGATAAAACCTACATGATAGCTCTATTCAAAAGTGGATATAAAATGCAATGCCCAAGGGTTGTATTTATAGCCTTTCCAAGCATATAGTGAGGTGGAAATAATCAATGCTCTAGATTCGAATAAGAAGAATGGATGGTGAAGATGAGAAGAATCAAGATGTTGTCCCCTTAACCAAAGACAACATGCCATTTGGATGGAAGAATCTCTTGACCAATGGGAAACATGCCATTTGGATGGAAGATTCAAGTGTGTGAAGACAAGACCATGCACTTCCAAAATTGGTGGAAGTGTGGGAAGAATAAGTCATGTGCTCCAAAATTGGTGGAAGTGTGGGAGGAACAAGTCATGTGCACCAAAATTGGTGGAAGTGTGGGATGAATAAGTCATGTGCTTTTTGAAATGAGTTGAAGATAATTCTAATTAAAAATTAGAGTTATTTATTTTCATGTGACCTTGGTGAGGTAGCACAAAAAGTTGTAGAAATGTGCTCTAATTTCTGATTGGATTTAGTGATGATTAATTAAATAAAACAAGTTTAGGGA
Source organism: Sequoia sempervirens (assembly GCA_007258455.2). Lineage (NCBI taxonomy): Eukaryota > Viridiplantae > Streptophyta > Pinopsida > Cupressales > Cupressaceae > Sequoia > Sequoia sempervirens. Next base: position 6,742 of record VDFB02008519.1, read on the forward strand.
ACCTAGTTTATTTAATTAATTTAGAAGAATATGTTTTAGATTTGGAGAATTAGAGAAGGGTGAAAAATTAAAATAAATTGAGAACTTATTTATATCTAGTTGTAATATTAATCAAATAGCTAGTATTTAATTAATTAAACGTGATGACCATTTTTAGGTGTATACACTAATTTTCACTTATTATTTTACATAACAATGAGCTCATGGTTTCGAATTGATTGTGTGCACACATTCATTTTCTTTCAAATCAATGGATGTGACTTAAGCATGGGACCTATTTGTGTTAACTCTCAATAAAACCACACTCTGTGCCCTTTTTATCCCCCAAAGATTACCATTCTATACAGTTGCGCAAGCATTGATTTTTTTACAATACGTTTATTTCATTTTGCATATATTTATATCCTCTCAAATATATTTATATTTTGTATAGGTGTGAAAATAATTGATTCATAGGCATTTAAATCCATAAAGAGAGTCATTCAAGGTAAAAATTTCATACCACAAACTAGACAAAAGCTTTCATACATGGCAGTGTGTACTTTGTTTGCGTCCACAAATTGCACAAAAATGATTTTCCCTAGGTCACCTCAAAATGTCAAGTGATAGAGGGAAGAGAAAAAAGGGAGTAGACTGTAGCCACAATGAGGTAATTCATTTTCAATTTATAGATTTGTAAATGTTTCCCTTGTTTCTTTTATTTTTACTTTTTACTTTTTTATTTTTAAATTTAAAAGAAGAAATTTATTATATATATATAGAGGGACATGTGACTGACAAAGATAAAGAGGCAGTGGCTTCCATATTGGGGGAAGAGGTAGTGAACAATTTGGATGATGCACATTGGACAATGCTTGCTAGATACATAGAAAACTGATCTACTGAAGCCCCTCAAAATGACAACCAAATCAATCGTGTCAAAGGGAATGAATTGATTCCCTAAGTAGTCCTAGATTAAGCAAAAGATCTAGGAGGAAACCAGCAACAGTAAACTCTAGGAGTGTAGAACATGGAGCAGAGGCTTCCACTGCGCCCACTCCTGGGACACAAACTTCTTCCACCATTCCAACTTTTCATTCTTGGATTGGTGTTGATGATGTTTTCTGCACATCAACAACTTAGAAAAGATACAAATATCCTCTCTCTTGAAAGGTAAATCTCTTTCAGTAAGCCTCAAGAGATAACCCCAAGGTCTCTAATGTCAGGTCTTGACAATGCAAAAAAAATCAGTGATAAATGTAAAAATTTTGGTGATCACAAAGGGACCTTACAAAACAAATGTTGGAAGTCTTAAATTTATCAGATTTTGCAATGTATTGATACTTGAAATTATAAACCTAACCCAGATAATAAAAGAAACAACAAAAGATAAGGGTTTAAGAGAGATCCTAAGATTGAAACTACTCCTAAGACCAACAATGCATATGATAAAATACTTGAAATGGACCAATCCCTCAAAAATAATTCCTTCTTAACCCATATTTTATCTACAATCTTGCAAAAATAGTGCAATCTTCTAAGGAATTAAGTATTTTTATATCATGAGACATTCATTAAGCCAACCCTATTTTTGAATTGAAATGAATAAAACACCCATAATTGAACTAAGTATAGTAAATATAAGGTCCAGGCTAACTTTACACAACAACTCATAATCAGCTAGTTGCTAAAAGTATGGACTAGGGATTGCTACAAAAACTTCAAGCATCAAACCATAAACACCATTGAATCACTTCTAACTCTAAATGTAACATATATCCAATGTTTTCTAAGAAATCTCAAAAGATAGAATAAAAATAACCATGCAAGATAAATCAACAAAAGAAAGATCATCAAAGCACAATGTCTTAACTTATATTGAATCACCCAATGTCTGTAACAATTACAGTGTTTTGTATTATAGCACTTGCTTCAAAATAAACTAACTCCTAGCTCTAACTCTTGCTCCATCACTTAACTTTCTACAAAATATAACTTTTCTAGCCCTTGAAAATGAGGCAAAATGCCTTATTTATAGAAATGTTATGCTATGTCAGCCCAAATAGGGTTACAAAAGATGGACAACCACAAGAGGTCAGCCTAGAAAATTCCTAGAATAAAACAATATCTTTGCATTTAATGCTTGAATTTTTTTCTAGGTTGACCTGGGTTCTTCAATGTAACCTACTCCAATGCATTTAGTGGATAAAAGAAGCAAGGGTGTATAAATCCTAGATAAATGGAAAGAAAAAATATCGATGCAGTCATGCATTAACTGGCTTCCTCATCCTTATCCTAATCCAATTTATCCTACACCTTAAGAAAAATCTCCTCTAAGTTGGCCAATGGTGGAGTGATCAATACCTTATATCTCCTTTCAATTTATTTAATCTCCTCCTTTGATTCTTTGATGACCTTATCCACACTACCTTGAGATCTTGAAACTTCTCCATAACAACAATATAGGTAGATGCATCATCCAAATGGTGGGTGATGATTGGACCATCATCAACTGGAGCATAAACTTCATGCCACCATTTTCTTCATTGGTCTAGGATCAAATGTTTTGGTGCAAATTTATTCCTCCTATTCATTACCTCAATGAATGAAATACATTTATTATAAATGCCATTCAATGTATTTCCCATCTACTAACCTTGTTTATGAATTTACTTCAGAACCTTCTATCTAATTTGTAGGGCTTCACACCACTCCCAACACTCTGAAACCTTTGAGGAAGGAAAGATTCCACCACTTATTAATCTCTCCTTAGTATAATCCATGATTGCCTTTGTTTTCTATAGGAGAAGATCCACATCATCTTTATCTTGTGCTAATAAAGTCTACAACTATTGAAATAACCTATGTGCATCTCCACAAGTTGAAAAAATTTCCTTAATCATGGTATCTCCTCTAAGCCCTACTCCTTTCATCCATTCATGTGTAGCCTATGTAGAAATCTTCATCTTTTTAAGCTCATTGACTGCTTCCTTAGGGAAAAATCCTTCAGGGGTTATTCCCTCACTTCCCATTGCTTGTAGGGGTTTCATCAAATGTTGTAGATACCTATATACATCATTCAACTGCTTTTGTAACTTCTCTTTTTCCTATATCTCTTTATCCAACCTTCCCAAGATAGCCTGAGAAGACTCTTGAAACTCTACCCTTTCTTGATTTTTGTTGATAGGTCCCAGGTTCATTGTTTGACTGTTGTAATCTTGAGGAGTTACCTCATCCTTATTCTTGTTTGTTGCTTGAGTGGCAATATGAATCACCCTATTATTTGATTCATCCCTAGTGACTATGGAAATAATTTTGGCCTTCTTTTTTTCTTCACCTTTTCCAATGTTCGCTAGCAAATCATCCTAGTTTGAAGGAGTATCATCCACAATTATTTGCTTACTTTTCAATTCCTCATTGATCCAACTAGGAGTAGAAATACCTGACTATTTCTCACCTTTTTTATCCTTTTCTAGTTGATCAATGGAGGATTCAATATTTGAATCATGCACTGTAGGAACTTCTTCACCTTTATCTTCCTTTTCTTTATCATTCTCCTTATCCTCCCCTAGATTCTCATTCTCCTCCTCATCATGTATCTTTGTCACCTCATGAGTTGGAGAGGGAGTTATTTCATACATCTCTTCTTTCTCTGGGGATTTGTCTCATGTATCCTTGACTAGTGCATCCTCATGTGACACCAAAGAAGATTGCAAAATATTATCAATCTCTACATTTGCATTGTGAAGATCCCCATCCTTGAATTCTTTTGTGTCCGCACCTTGAGGGGTATCCTCAATAGCTTCATTAGTTGGCTCTTTTTCTTCATTATGTGCTTCTTGAATAGGAGAGGAATAAGTATCCTTTTGTTGTGTAATAGAGGGAATCATGGGAGAACCTTATTTTACCACACCTACCCTAGAGCATAGAGTCCTTGATCTCTAAGTATAAACCTATGTTTTCTCTCCATAAATCTCAACATTAACCAGCTCTAGTCCTATCTCATCCTTTCCTTTTGGAGGCTCATTTTTCTTCCTTGATGTTCTTGTTACTCTTCTCCTTTTGAGAATAGGGGAATCACCCTTCTTTCTTTCTTCTTCATGTTCCTCATCTTGAGCAGATTCCTTCTCCTTAGAAGCAATGCTTCTCTTCTTTGCCATGGGATTTCTTTTCTTTTCTTCTCTATTCTATGTTTGACCACCTTTGATCTTAAGTTTGAAAGGGGAGCTCACCTTTTCCTTTCCTTTTGGGTCTCGCTCCTCCTTAGAAGTAGAATGAGACTCCAAGCTTCACATTAGGTCATAAGTATATTGCTTCCCTTTAGTATCTAACTCCCAAATCTTGTGCTTGATCCACAACTTAGTGTATTTGATCACAGGGGCATTAATTTTCTCTAATTCTATTTTTTCTTCTTCCATCCAATCATTTTCAACTATTGGCTTGTCTTTAACTAGCTCATAGTCATGATTTTGTATAACCTCTACATCATCATCAATTTCATTCAAGATGGCATTGATGCTATACAATCTAATCAAATTTGTAGGAAATCTAGAGAACTTGTTCCTCAAAACTTCAAATTCATCTTTGTAGTTGGCCTAATAATCTTCAAGATCATCCTTGTGTCTAAATTCTTTATTGGCTTTCTTTTAAGCTTCACCTGTTATGTCAAATATAGGCCTCTTAGTATGAAAGGAAAAGTCTAAGGTTCCCATCTCTTCTTCAAAAAAGTGTATTGTGGCTAAGGAAGGGAAAGCCTCATGACCTCCAATCCTTAATGGGAACTCATTTCAAAAACCCATTTTGTGCATATCCTTCTTCACAATTGCATCAAAAGCAGAAATTTTATTTGTAACCTCCAAAAGAATGTGTGATTAGTAGGATACCTGGGAAATCTATATGGATCCCTTTGACAACCATCAATACTAATGTAGGAAAATGTGGGAAACTGAATAAACCATACCCCATACTTCAGAATCAACTCCTTGGCAGCATCAAAAATCCTAACATGCTCTACACCCTGGAGTAATCTTGTGATGTACATGGTAAATGCATCATTTACCCTTCTATAGATAGAACTCTCCAAATTCAGCTAGGGGTAGACTTCATAGATCAAATCCTAGCCAAAGATCCCTCGAGTGTTCAATCCCTTATATGGATGGAACCTTTCCAAGGCATAGACCAAACAAGATGTCATAGTGAAAGCCTTGGTCTGTAGAACATTACACAATTTCTCATGAATCATCCTACTGATTATTCCTGGCCAATGGTAGTCTGTACCTTGCTCCATTCTCACTATCAGATAAAACATCCAGTTCTCAAACATTCTTGCACTCTTTAGACCCATCACTCTACTAAGAAGGGTGATTGCATCACAGTAGTCTGATTTGAACTTAGCTATGAACAACTGTTTTGGAAATCTAGAAATGTATGCTTTTGGTTTCTCCAGCTAGGTATTGATAATATCCAAAGCCTTATTTGTATCCTACTCATAATACTTATTAGCTATATCAACATAAAATTGTACCACATGAGACCTGTCTGGCATGTCAAATGTTTGGACAACTAAGACATGAGAGAAATTTTCAAGTACTCTGCCTTGTGGACTGATCACTCTCTATGTGCCTTGAACATAATTCCTAGAACACTCCAACACAAGCTCATAACACTATACTATGGAAGGGAAACCGGCCACATGAGCCAACCCAAAGTCTCTCATTCTCCTCACCAACACAAAAGGGTCACTTGCAGCCATCCTTGCTTTGAATTCTTCATAGTCCCACCTTCCCACATTAGTGTTAGCTACCTCTGACCAAATGGAGACAATTTTAATCTTAGGAATCTTTCTCTTTGTATACAACTTAATCCTTCCAACCTCTAAGATAGGAGCTCCCTCAACATCAAGATCCATTTCCTTGTTCTTACTCTTGCTTGATTCAACCTGCACTCAACAAAGTCACAATCATTGTTAAATAAAACATAGAAGTTAAGATTAATCCATCATAAATAACATATTTATCATCCAAATAAACCCAAATTATGATCAAAATCCCATAAAATCTCATAAACATAATTCCTTAAAAATCTCAGGATTTTCACCCCTTCGCAGAAATTAGGCCATAGAGGAATTTCAAGGATTTCAGGGCTAGGCATAAATCAATGATGAAAGCACAATTGTCACCAAAAAGGTACTTGATCAACTATGGCTCAAGAAATGGTAGCATAAAACCTTTAATAATTCAAATCAATCATAAAATATTGAAATCATGTAATTCTAATTCATCCCTTTCTACAATTTTTTCATGTTCAGAAAGTTTGGGGATTTCCATCCAGGACAGAAATTGTTGAAGCTAACATAAGTTTCATGTTTATATGCATTCCTAGGTAAACAATAGGGAAAGGGAAATTTTGGAAATTTCTGAGTGCAAAGAAATTTCCTGAGATATCCAAAATATTTGAAAGTCTCAAATTTTTCACAGTTTTTCTCAAATTGATCATGATCACAAATTTGGGGATTTGGGCTCATATCTTATTCATTTCAAGTCATTTGTTGATGGCATAGACCTATAACTTACTCAAGCACAGTTTGATTGGTACTAGCAAGAAATTCAAAGATCATAACCCTAGGGTTCTGTCATGAATAACTAGTCCAAGCCTTGATACACTCATTTATTCAATCAAATCAAGATCAACTCCTCAAAAATCTCAAAAGTAAGTGATGATAAGATGAAAATGGGAAATCAAAAACTCAAACTCATATCCAGATCATCAATTCATGAAACATAAGGAACCCTAGATCAATCGAACCAAATAGCCATCATGCACAACACTAAATTCAATGGTTGAGCCTAGCAAGGATTTAAATCATCAAATAAATGGAGGGATGCAAAATCAACACTTAGGGAAGGCATCAAAATGAAGAGGGGGAGACACTATTTTAACCACAAACTCCTAGATATGAAAAAACCCAAGTGAAGAATGCACATAACACCACAAAACTACATATATTCATTAATCAGGAGCAAAGGCATCATGTACATACCATGAATAGAGAAAAAATTAGGAGAAAAAAACTAGAAAGAAGCCTCAAGCTCTAATCAAATGCGAACAAGGCCAAGGAAATGTCACCAAAACCAGCAATTCATAGCTCCAACAATCAAGTTCACACGCAGCTCCTAGAACCAAGCTCTCTCAAATTCGATGTGTGACAAGACACCAATTCACCAATATTAAATATCTCAAAATTACATTAAGTCTAATTTGCAAGATTCGTATGATACATAAATGAAGTGAAATGATGACTTAAGATGGAATTCGGGGATCCGAGAAAGTGACGAAAGTCAAGGATTCTAGAGATCCAGAGAAGTTCAAAGAATTATGCCAGACATGGAATTCTGTGAAATGGTGAAATCTCTAGGATATAACATTAAGTAATAACTCTCGGACATCCAACACAGACAAAAATCAAATATTTCTGCCCACAGAGGAAATACTCGAAACCCATTTTCACAATTTTGAGCTTTGAAGGTGACTTCTAAGGGTTGATTCATGACCATCAAATTGTAAGAGGGCACCCCAAAAGATCTAGTGCACTGACACACATGGGTGATTCAAGACACAGACCAAGGGACTTATTCCTTAAGGGGATGAAGTCAGGACCCTACAAGGAAAAATAGATGAAAATGAAAGCAAAGCAAAGAGGGTCCTTGCTTTTAGTGGGGCGTGTATGTGGAAACTACACAACAATTGGTACCTACAATCAGAAGATAGAATACAATGTGGTTTTAGGGGACTTTTGAATGACAAATGATCAAAAAGGGTTTGTGAATAGGTTGAAGGAATCATGCCTTCAGTGATTCAAATACTATCTACATTTTCCATTCTAAAAGATACCCATACACCTACAAAAAGTAGTTATCGATGACATGGAGATTGAATTTATCATAGGTTGGTCTGTGAAGAAGGTAAAGCTATGAATGTCTCTAAATTTCAAGAGATTTCAGTGCAACCAAACAAATAAGATAAAAAAATCCCTCCCAAGCTAAGGCTCAAAAAAAGGCCAATTGATGTAAGTGTCAAAGTATGGAAAGAGCTTGTAAAAGCATATGAGAAGTCTAAACCATAAAGGAAGTCTGGTGAGGAGAGTATGTAGCTATTTGAATTTTATCATAAGATTATATCAAATTTATTAAACAATTTTAAATTTTTATTTGTGCATAGTTAAATTGAATTAGTATATGTTTCAAGACAAGGCCTCCAAGGCTAGGCTTCAAAAACTTTGTGCCATGCATCATAGTGGCCAGAAAGGTTTACAGGCCTTGATATGTAATTTTGTAAATATATTTAATATGTTAAATGATATATTTTTTAATTCCCTAGGAAAAAGTAAGTGATTGCATATTAATTAGTTTAACTAGTCCATGTGTCATGTTTTAACAGGAGGAGAAATATCATTGGCATCCAAAGCAATTTGAAAAGCAAAGTTAAAAAGCAAAAAGTGAGTCAATTTTTTAATCTGGATGGAGAATGAGGTATCAATAGTTGACTTTCAATAACTTAGTTGGATATTGTTGTGTTAATATGTCAATTTGTATTTCTTGTGTTGAGTTGTTTATTGATGCATAGGATGAGTTATAAAGTGCTTCTCTGTTGTCCCTAGATCCCACTCAATTGTCCCATTAATCCATGTTGAGGAAAAAAATATTGCTTACCTTAAAGGGTAGTGGGTGACATTCATGCCT
>VDFB02008520.1:0-32276 GCA_007258455.2 Sequoia sempervirens
TGGTGGATGCTTTATCAAGAAGAACTCATTTGCAGTACTTTGTGAGCTTACAACTGGTTGGAAAGAATTAATTGCTACTGATTATGCAAAAAATCAATTTGCAATCAACATAGTATAAGGTCATTTGAAAGATGAAAGGTACTAGTTGGTTGATGGTTTGATCCTCTATAAACGTAGAATCTTTTTAGTGCCTGAATCTAAGCTTAAGAAGAAGATTCTACAATCTTTTCATGATGTTCCTCTTCCTGGTCATCATGTTTTTTTCAAGACTTATAAGCAGATCCAAGAAAGATTTTCTTGGAAGGGGATGAAGGAAGAAGTCTTGCATTACATAAGGGAGGGTTCTACTTGTCAAATGAATAAAAATGAACACTCTTTTCCAGCTGGTTTGTTACAGCCCTTGCCAATTCTAAATAAAAAATGGGAGAGCATTGCAATGGATTTCATCACAGGGTTACCAAAAGTGCAAGGGAGAGATTGTATTTTTGTTGTGGTAAATAGATTGACAAAGTTTTCTCATTTTTTGCTATCACAACTTCATTTACAGCAGCTCAAGTTGCTGAGTTGTTTTTTAGAGAAGTTTTCCATTTGCATGGTTTGCCTAAAACCATTGTCAATGATAGGGACAGCAAGTTCCTAAGTGCGTTTTGGCAGGAGATCTTCAAGCTGAGTGGTACAGTGCTCACTCCAAGCACTGGTTATCACCCGCAAACGGATGGGAAGTCCAAGATTGTCAACAAGTGGTTAGAAGGCTAACTCAGAAATTATGTTTCGGGGCAGCAAAGAGCTTGGGTTAAGTGGCTTCATTTCGGGGAGTTATGTTATAATTCTTCCTACCATATGTCAATTAAGATGTCTCCTTTTATGGCTCTTTATGGATATGATGCTCCTAACTTTGTAGATTTGGTGTTTGGTGATAGTAGAGCTCCACAGGCGAAGGATGTGCTTCAATGAAGTCAAGACATCTTGAATTCATTAAAGGAAAATCTGCAACAAGCTCAAAACTAGCAGAAGTTATACGCTGATCAGTAGCGTGTTGAACGTTCTTTTGAAGTGGGAGACATGGTTTACTTAAGACTCCAGCCCTACAGGCAGTCTTCCCTCAAGAAGAATGGTGCAGAAAAGTTAAAGCCACGTTTTTATGGTCCATTCAAAGTCACCAAAAGGATTGGTGAAGTGATGTATGAGTTAGAGCTTCCAGCTGATAGCAAAGTTCACAACGTTTTTCATGTGTCACACCTCAAGAAGGAGCTTGGGCACAATGTGGTGGCTACTTCAGAGTTACCTCTATTAGATGAAGAAGGGTAGTTGGTGTTGATTCCAGAAGAGGTTCTTGACACTAGGGAGCGCTCCTTGAGGAGAACAATCAAAAGGTACTTGGTTAGATGGAGGAACTTGCCTATTGAAGATGCAACATGGGAAGGTGAACATATTTTGCAACATCCAGTTTTTTGGTTGCTTGAGGACAAGCAATCGAGAGGAGGGCGGACAGTAATGTCCCCTTCTCATCAGCGATCAACTCAGTTGCTCATCAGCCTATTCCGGAGGCTCGTAGGCTAGTTGAGGTGAAATTAGGGTTTCCTTTGTTGGAGGTTTTGTGGCATTTCTTGGAATTTACTATTTTTAGTAAGTTCTATTTTTAGCATTATCTCAGTTGTCAACACTTCAGTAAGTCCTTTATAGTTGGAGCAGTTGTTGGTTTTGGTGTTTGGCTTTAAAAAGCAATATTTTGGTGAATTCATTCATTTAAGGCATAAAATGTTATAATTTCAAGTTGACCCCTTGGCCTAGTGCACTAACTTCAAGTTGTGTTTAAAAGGTGGACATGAAGGGGGACGCCTTCATTAAGGAGAAATTATATATTTAATAAAGTTTTCATTATGTCTTGAAATGGACGCCATTCTAAGGAGGATTTAATATTTTTTAATTTGAAAATATTTCAAAGGGACCTTTCGGCATCCCATTATTGGAGGAGTTTTGGGAATTTGAGAAGTCATCTCTTTTTCTATAAAAGAGAAGTTTTGCTCCAGCTTTCATCATCCAATGTTTATGCTAAAGTTATGCTATCAAAATGACATTGTAAATTCAGCTTCGAGGAATGCTTACCTCCTAGCAATTAACCAATTTCGTGTTTGAAAGATAACACCTAGTTGGCTTCATGGATGCTTCTCATCCAGACTACAAGATTGAGTTTAATAGTTGAAGAATTTTGGAGTTTTTATCAGTTTTGAATTGCCGGTTTGTCTACAGCTGAAAGTGTTTTTTGTTCACAGCTCTTTGATCAAATTGAATCTTGTTTTGGGCATTAATGATATGTGATTGTGGACCAAGGGCAACCCTTCCCATAGAAGATTGGGATTTAATTCCAACTATTTGATTTTAAAAAGCAAATCGTACCTTTCAGCTAGGTCGTACCTTTCAGGGAGGCATTGAAGTTCGTGCCAAATAATTGAAGGTGTTTTGAAGTTGTTTCAACATTGCAATTTAGGCGCCTCCAAAGAGCCTTTGCATTTCATTTCATTCAATTCAGAGGTATATTGAAAGAGTTATGAGCATTTCATTGATTTACAGTTTGTTGGTTGACATTTTCAGTATGCTGGTTTTTATTATCAGATTTCAATAAGTTTAGTTTTTGGCTTCAATTTTAGTATTTGAGAGGTTTAAAACTTGAAAGATTCATCCTTCTCTTATTTGCATTATTTCTATCATTGTAACACTTGTAAATTGCAGATTTCTTTAATTGTAAGGTTGTGAATTAGTAGTACTAATCCAACCATTGTTATTACTACATTTACTTGTGATTTCTAATGCAAACATTATAACCCCTAGACGGTTTACCGCCAGTGTGGAGGAAATTACATTGTATCTCTCTTTCTCATCCACTGAAAAGTGGTGAATCCCCACTCATGAGTGGATGCCCGCCGCAGCGGATGAATTAGTTTGTTTTTGTTTCATTTTCCCCCCACTGAATAAGTGGAAGTGCGGAAATTGTTCATGGTTGGTTCACCGCCTCTTTCTATTTTTAGTTGTAATTACTTCAGTTATAATTCAGTTTCCTCTGCCATATGTTAGCACCTCGCCTTCCAAACGATCTTTTGTGCACATTCTTGGCGTTGAGTGCATTTCATTTGATTTCCATTTTGAAGCTAACGCTAATCCATTGGCGCAGTGCTGGTTGTGTTGTGATAATTTCAAGAAAAAAAATTGACTAGCACATTTCACAATGGTGGGAATCATGGTGGAGAACAAGGGAATGAAAGAAATATTGGAAATGGTGATGGTTCCGTGAACAATGGAGGAGGAAGACCATGTAATAGAACTGGATCAGCAAACACTAGGCCTTTGATGCCAAATTTACCTCCTAGAATCATTCCTCAAGTTGACCATGAGCCAACACAACAGGAGCTACGGGATTGGAGGAATTTGGGCATGGAATTCCAAGTTGAGATATATTTTTGTGATTATATGGAGTCATGGACCTTAGGATGAGGCATAGGCCAAGCCGAGGTGGTAGAAAACACAATCAAGACCTGCAGAGGAAGGTTGGGAAGTTGTCTATCCCTTATTATGATGGTTCAAGTAAAACCACCACTAGGGCATGGGTGCAAAAATTGGACACTTACTTTCATCTCAATCCAATGCCAGAGGATGAGGCCATCAAGTATGTTCCAATACATTTGGATGGAAGTTCACAAGAATGAAGGCATCACAAAATGGTAACCTTAGGTCATGACTAGAATGATTCCTATGCAAAATTTATGGAGAGGTTGATTGACAGGTTCGATAAGAAGGATCCAGAACTCCATTTTAAGGAGTTAGTTCAGCTTAAGCAGTGGGGTTCAGTGGATACCTAAATTGCATATTTTTAGAGGTTCTCTATGCTAGTGACAAACATTTCAAAGAGGAGATTGATAGTGTTGTTCATGGGTGGTCTAGATGATCCATTGAGGGGGTGGATAAAGCCCCTCAATCCTTCTACAGTGCAGGAGGCCATTAAGAAGGCCAAAGACATGGAATCATCTACCTCAAAATAAAAATTTCAGTCAAAGGGATTTCCACAAAAGAAGGATAAAGATAAGAAACCTTTCCAAAAGGAGTGGCCTAAGAAAGACAGATTGGATGATGAGGCTTGCAAGGAATTGAGGAGAAAGAAATTATGTTTCAGTTGTAAGGAGCTTTGGGAACTAGGTCATAGATGTATGGGAAATGGTAAGGTGCATTATATAGAGGTACTTTCTGATAGTGAAGAGGAAGAGGAGGTAGAACAAGTACAAGGAAGCTTAGCACAATAGCCTGGATGATGAGCAGGTGAGAGATGGTGAGCAGTCACCTAAGGAGGTGAAGGTTCGAACCATTGCTACTCTTTTAGGTACTCCCAAATTTAACTCTTTCAAAATGCATGAGTCTTATAGGGGCAATGAGTTACAGTCTTGGTTGATAGTGGGGAAAACCACAATTTTATAGGCTCAACTCTGGTAGCTAAGAGAGGAATACCTACAGAGAATTGAAGGATTTAATGTAATGGTAGCAGATAGTTTTAGTATGGCCTGCACTCAGAGAGTTCCACAATTTAATATGATTGCTGATATAAATATTTAAAAATATTTTTTTTGAGTTAGTATATTAGCCTTTATATTCATTGTAAACAACAAAAATTGTATTTTACAATTCCTACACATGTCTATCATTTTGTCCTTCCTATGGTGGAAGAAATATACTACAATGAATTTCCTAAAACATATAACGAACTTCTGCGATTAAAACCACCTGGAAATAACTTAGAAATATCTCAGCACAACAGTATGACAACTGTTTGACAAAATGCTTGCATTGTTAGACAAATAAAAACAATCGCAAAAATGTACCAATCAGTGGTGAGGGTCATTACAAATCCAAATGATGCATTGTTAATTGAAATGCTGCATTAGCAATCCAAAGACAACATCATATAGAATGTTTATTGGGACTCAATCTTGTAGTGTCAAAATTTTCGTTGAGTCCTTGTTTGTTTGTCCACTTAGGTTTCTCTTTTCCCTTGTTTATATCCAATCTAAGGAACATTTGTATGAGTTTTCATTCTTGTGTTTTGCCTAAATATTGTCTTTTGCAAACCATTTCTAGTGTCAAAAATCTGCATAAGTTTGTGAAAATTCTAAGTTTGGGATGTTTTTAGGGTGTTCTTTGTGTTTTGTCAGAGTTTCAATCTGTCAGCCTTTCTCTTACCTTCATACCATCCACCCAAACCCCAAAATATTAACCTAATTACTTAGAAACTTTTATCACCAAAGCATCAGACTTGAGTCTACCTCGATGACATTTCATTGGCATTCCCAATCTCCAATCCCCAAACATTTCCTATGGAATAAGGTGGCCTATGGTTGGAGATGTGGGAAACAATGTGGTTAGGTGGACTTAAAGAATAAGGTTGGTTTGGCTATGTTTGAGTACCGGGAAAAAAAACAAGTTGGGGCCAATGCAATTGAGGCTGACCAAGCTGAAACTAGGCTGGTCAAGGTCAACATGACTCAAGTTGGGCTAGTTGGTCTTGTTCCAGAGCTAGCTTCTCCCCTAGTTGGCCTAAAATTTGTTTTTTCATTTTTTTAAATAAGGGAAAATTCAACAATATTTTTTTTGCAATTGAACTGAGGCTGTAAAAAACCTTAGTTGAGTTCTTTCCCCATTATGCCCAAATATAGTAATTGTTTTTTATTTTTTCAGAAAACTCAAAATCTCGAAATTGTTTTTTTTCCAAAAAACTCATAGTACCCCTTAAAATTGATTCCCCAAATCAAATTTCATCCTAACCAAAGCCTATTTCTTCTTCTAAAAGGAAAATTTAATAGAAATTTAAAAGAGAGATGAGAGGAGAAAAATCAATATTTGTGGGAAAATTAGACAAATATGGGAAAATCAATATGTTGCCTTAAACAATGAATTTTTCTCTCTATATGATCTAAATTTTCTCAAAAAATGACTTTTGCAAAGAACCTAATATAATACCATGTTGGAAAAAGTTCTCGAATGTGTCTATGGGGAAATGGACTCTCATGCCATGTGAGAACAATAGGAACTCAACTTGCTTAGAAAAGGGCCCAAGATTATATCTTATGCAGGAAATCCTTATAAACACATAATAAAATTACATCAATAAGCTCCTCTCATGGAGTTTTTCATAAAAGATCTCCTCACACTTATCCAACACTCTCGTGTGTTATCATATTCACAATTTTTTTCCAAATGGAGGAGCCCTAAATTTTAGAATTCTAATCTTACATAGTTAACCCTTATTGGCTGGCTTATATAGCAGCTTACTAATTCTAACATCCTAATTACTCAAAATACTAAAATAGCTAATGCTAATAACTTATGACAACCTAACTACCTAATTAGGCTTTGGTAAAATCGTATGCACATGATGAAACCAACAATTTCGGGTACATCTAATATAAAAAGTCTAACACAAGGTGTGGAGCTTTGCCTTCCAGCACCAAAGTTGGCTATAGAAATTGACACCTATGGCCCAATATTATGTACCACTAACACTTTTTATATGGTGCAACTTCTTTGATAACATTCAGAAATTCATCTTACACATTGTTCTTTCATCTTTTGTATCTTTTGTATTAATATTAAATTGTGCACAATGAATTGAACCCAAACACATTAGTTCATCTTTTCTCAAAAAATATGTATGAAACTTTTAATTGATAAAATTATGATTTTTGTTCTATATTATTTTGGCATGTGAATGAATGAAAGATATTTCTTCTTTCTGGTTTTTAAATATATTTTTCTTCCAATATAACACAATGAATCCTGAAATTTAGATTTCTTTTCCTTGGATTACTTCAGGAATCTGGATCTCAAACTCAAATAGGATAATCCTATAGAAAATTGACAATAGAATATTTTGTGGAAGAAATGGAAGTGCAAAATTCTATTGCATTATAAGTGCTTATAAATCCACCAAGTACTAGAAAATCAATATAGAAAAATATACTACTAGTGACATTGCTTGAAAGCATATCAGTGTCAAGATATCACTCCACATGTGCAATCCCGATAACAAAGATGTAGATATGTATAAGTAAGAGAAGGAACATAGCTTAGGTTATATAACTAAGAGAAACGATATTGCTCAATCCACACGAACAAATAAATATGATTAACTGATCCAAGCAACCTGGAGAATGAAGGAGATACTCAGACACTACTATCATCCATATCAAATGCAATTAGAATATACTATTTTTTTTTAACAATGATTATTGGAAGAATTGAAGAAAATGTAGGGCCCCAATATTTTATATGTGAATATTTGAAAAGAACAAAAATATTGCAAATATGTATAGGAAACATCACAATAAAATAACTTTTCCTAAATAAGAATTCAAAATCATTGGGTGTTACACATTTTACTCCGAATCCTAACATGTATGTCATTAAGGTAGCTACCAATATTTGTTTATTTGTTATGTGCATTGGCCAAAGTACAACAACAATGAAACACAATTGATTTTCCCTTTATTGCCTTCCAAGCTACAAAATATAAAGATTGTCTTAATGGTCATAAATTGGATGGGAAGGAAAATTAATCAATGATATATTAATTCCAATGAGAAGAAAAATAGTCTATTAAACCATAAAATCAATGACCACAACCTGAATAACAACTTCCACTTCTAGTACCTATGTGAAACAATAGTTCCTAGAACTATGATATAACAAGTTAGATAGAAGAAGAATATGATAATGAGAATTGCTACTACCAGCTAAATGCAAGCCCGAGCAAAAGCAGCAGATGATTCAAGTTATGAAAAAAAATTGAAAAAGATAAATTCATAAGATGGAATTATGTCATTTGAATTTCTTAAAATAAATGCTTCTTGTCAATTAATTCTCTAGAATAATGAGGCAATCAATAAAATTGTAGCACCTCAATAAAGGGTAATTGCTAATTTCTCATGCATAATTGGTTTCAATTAATTTGATTAGTTTCTTACCACTCTTTGTATAGTTTATTAATTGCACAGTGACTTCCATTTGATTATCAATGGCTTCTCTTATTTCTTTCACAGTTGCTCGATCAGTTTCTGGGCCTTGAAGAAACCTGTTTTGAGAAAAAAGAAACAAAGTTAAAGACTGAAAACTATGCAAATATTTTACCAGTGAATTTGAATTTATAGCTAGAAGAATAGGATGACAACAGTGACTTCAAGAAAGGAATGATATCCTTATTTTTTAAAGTATTAAATTATTAATTGTTAAATATCTCAATCGTTGCAACAAAATTCAAAGAAAACAGCTAATCACATATAAGGCCTAAAAAGAAGTGAAATTTATTCGCATACAGTTTAAACATGTTACACAATGAGATCATATCATACTAAGGAATTGATCTATGTTCCTACGAAGAATACAACACCAAAGTATTCAATTATACCTCAACTCTCAAAGAAGGGGCTGTAGAGTATGTGGTAAATCCCAAGGCATAGGGGTTTTCTTTAACATCAGTGTATATTAGAAAGAGGCTGCATGGAACTCTCAAAGATTGCATTTAGCAGTAGTACTTTTTAGGTAAAAGACCACATGTTATTATGATCCAAGGTTGCCCTTATTACTTAAAGAGGATCTTCTTTCCTTTGCATTTTCCTTTGATTTGTCAATAAAATTATCTTGAGTGAGATGTTATGACATTCTTGACTCAAATTTTTTGTTTCATCTCCTTTTCTCTTTATACCAAAGGAACCGTATGAAATTGGTATCAAACCCTCACAGTTGAATACCATATGTAATTGATGATAGTTTCAACAGCTCTTCCTTAACAATCTAGGATATTCGTCTCTCAAATGCTTGCCACAGATCACATGGTTGATCACAAAAAGATTATGATGGATAAGAGCTTTATTTACTATAGATTATCTTATTTCTACTCGAAATTCAAGTCCATATGTTGTACCAATTGTGAGTTCCTACATATCTACTTCAACAGATTAGGATAGTTGTCACTCAATTGCTTGCTTCAAATCATAAGTGATCATAGAAAGATTATAGTGGATAAGTGCTTTAATAGCTACAAAATGATATTATTTCTCTTTTCATGTATTCCAACAATAAAATCACATTTATACAGCCCAAGTAAAGCTAATTTTCATTATAAATTTCTTTGGGTTGCTTAGAATCTACCAAAGGCTACACCTATTTGAGTTTATCTCAAAATACTCTATTTGTTTTTTATTAGATAAGTAGGGGAAGGGCCCTGATCCCATGGTTACATAGCCAGAACAGCAAAAGAGAAACGGACTGGGAAAGACAACACCAGCCAGCACCAAAAAACAACAACAAACCAAACACCAAAAACCAAGATGGCACGCAGGCCAAGCTTCCAAAATTGTAACCATAGCACCATAACAAGCTTAATCAAAAAAATAATACCAAAGCTAATCCAGCTAATGGTGCACAGATCATTAATAAGAGCAACCAAAGACCAATAGATACTTAACCATATCAAAGCTATAATGTAATAGCAGTCCGGAATAATAAAGTTAAGAATCAAAAATTTTAGAGCAGCCATTAAAACAAAAGAGGAACAGTCCCATAATTAGCATTGTTAATCAGGTTTCAATATTTGCCAATTTGGGAGACAAACTTCCTCCAATCTGGGCCCTCAGCATCTTCACAGTCCTTATCTTCACTCTTACCCATCTTCTTGAGCATCTTTTGATCTTAGACTGACCAGAAACAAGGCATATGGAACCTATTTTTGAGTCCATAAATAGGGAAGTGCTGATGGATTTGAAAAGCCGCGTCTTCCAACAAACCCCTCCACCTCTATAGGAGAAATAACCAAGAGAACACTGTCCACTGTAGCAAGGACTCTCACACCTACCAATACTCCACCTCAATAGGAGTAGGCTCCACCTGTAGTGCCCCTCATTTTACTTTTGTTTTGGACAATTACTTGGATTGTATTTAGACATTATGATACTTGTTGATGATACTAGGATAGTATGACACTTTGATGCACAGTTATGATGACAAATTTACATCTGTTGTTTTATGCTTATACCATGCTTAGTAGATTAGTTTAATTGTTTATGTGAGTTATCATTGATATGAGTATTATGTGTTTATTGGATGTATGTTCTATCATGATTTGATATTCATTTATTGTGTGTCGATGTATTGGTGAAGGGGAACAGGGTCACATCACTTGCTTGTGAGTGCCCTACAACACTTGGATTTGCCTTCATGGTGTGTTTGCTTGTTTGTTTATGTACATGTTCGACCGTGTGGTTTTTTGTAAGTTGCAAGTACCAAGCATCGACTAGACTTGAATTGCCAGGTTTGAGCGTCCCATAATCCCAATGGAGGTTGTTGATTCAAAGATAGCATCGGGTTCCCCACGTTGAGCCATCATCCTTGACAAGGATGAGTGCCCATTTACCGTTCCCTATTGTGTGGCCAGTCTCACTCGTCTTGTCGATGTTGTCATTTTGCTCTCTATTTCGCTTTGCGGTCAGGTATTGTGTGACAATTTGTTCAATTGAGTAAGGTACATGATTGTGCCTTTGTTTGATTATTTCGTTACAATAGAGATTATCGGATTTAAAAGGCTTAGTAAAAATTAAAATAAAAGCTTTTATAAAATCGAAGCATTAATTAAATAAAATATTATTAAAGATTTTGTTTGATTTTAATAAATTAAAATTTATGGCTTAAACTTAAATATTTAAATAAATATATTAAATTGATGTGATTGTTCAAACAAATTTTATGAAAGATTAAATTAATAAATTTAAATGCTTTAATAGTTCAATTAATTGTGTAAATTATCAGATATGGTTAAAAATTATAAAAGATAATTAGTGGCAGTTGAAAATAGTGGGGAAAAATAAAAGAAAATAAATTAATTAATTTAAGGGAGTGGATGTAGTTATGGATGGGAGTAATAAATAAATTAGTTAGAGTTAACTGAGAGAGGGGCTTTTGGATTATTTTTCGAGAAACAAATTTTGCATTCGGTTTTCCGAGAGTTTCTTGTTCTTGGAGCTATATTCTCTAGTTCTTGGAAACTGTCTTGGGGGTTTTGGAAACTGGAAAATGGGAGTTATGCAGTGTTGTGGAATCTCAGAAGGAGTAGAAGTTGGAAATTGGAAGAGCTCTACATCAAGACCTCAGCTCTAACAAGTTTGTAAACCAGGTTCCATTTTTATTCCTCTATTTTAATGTTGAATTAGAAAAAAAAATGCAAGTTTGTCCTGTCAAAAACAAGATAAATGTTTGAATTCGAGCTGTGCTTATTCCATAAGTTTCTAGCAACCTTGGGCATTCTTTTCTTTTGCAGTGTTTTGTTGTTTTTGCTTATTGCTCTGCATTCTTTCTCCAAATTTGATTGTTATATTTATGTTATCTTAGTCTTCACTCAAATCGTGGTTATTGTACCTATGATTGTATGCAATTATGAATGGTGGACTTTTGGTATCCGCAGTCTCTGTCTCCCTAAGCATTTGAAATCCTTATAGTTTAAGCTTATCATATATATTACAAGTCGTCGCCCTGTTTCTTGCCATTTAGCTTATCATAGTTGGCGCTATGCATTCTTTTTAACTGTTGTTCCTAATATCTACAGCCAATACTTGTTTCGAACCTATACTATGAGGAATGTTGTTGTAATTTAAAACTCTTTTATAGTAATAATGAAACCATAGGAAGCTTAAGATGGTTGATATAAGTCACGTCACATTCGCCTTGTTCTCTCAGAAAGTTTGATGGTCTTTTATACTTATGTTGAAGCCGATATGCAATATACCTTCTTGTGTGGTAATTTTTAATATGGAATCTTGATTTTGATGTCTAAACTTATGATTAAATCTTCTCATTTGCGCCTATGAGAGAGTCATTAATCTTTCCTGAAAAACTGTCTTCTCATTTGCGCCTATGGATGTTTGCATTCGATAGCTCGTCGGATAGCCAAACCAATTAGGAAGAGATTGAATGTATCAACAAGCAGGAATAACAAAATCTAGACCTCCTTTAAGAAGGGCGCCCCTGGGCTACAGGGGCGCAAAAGTTGTAAACTGATCATCTTTTGCAATCTGCAACTTCTTGAACCTTCAGCTTTTGACGTCAGTTGCTAGAGTTCTGCAACTCGGATGACTTTGCCAAATAGCTCGTCGAAAATTTGGGCTCATTGTGAAGAGATTGACTGCATTTACAAACAGAAGTAACAAGATCTGGTCCCTCAAAAAGAAGGGTGCCCCTAAGCTACAGTGGTGCAGATCTTCATTTTGCTAAAAATCTTCATCAATTTTTGTCTCTGTAAACACCCTTCTGGCCACTAAAACAACCATGTAGGAGTATATTTTCATTGTGAAGTGTTTCCTCATCATCACATGTCTCGTTCTCAATCCCAGGGTCTGATTCTGAGCTCCAGGTACTGACCATCAGCTGCTTTTGACTGACACAACACTGACCAAAGTCCATGCTTGATATTGCCCAAAAACTTTATTTGACATCATTTTAGCAAAGTTTAGACTCTTTTAAGTAAAATTCCTTAATGAAGCAAAAAAATTGGTTTGGGTACAACAGGATCGTGATGTTAAAATGGACGCTGGGCTCTAGACTGATAAAATTTTCTAGAGGAAATAAAATATTTCTAAGGCAGAGGGATAAAATGAAATATGCCTAAGTCTGTTGAGATAAATATGTCTATGCCTGAAAGATGAATTATGTTGAAAAATGCTAGTGGGGTGAAATTTCAAAATTTCAAAATAATAAGTGTTGCAAACTCCTAGAGGAGGGAAAATTCAAATTTCTGCAGAGAAAGAAATTAACGAGCCTGCTAAAAAAGACGTTCTTCTAGAAGCCAAAATGTTCCCAGACTCAGTTATAAGAGCCATGAAAATCTTCATTTCTCCTCACAGTTGCAAAGTGCGGGCTTGAAACTTAGAGGGTGAAGAAAAATCAAAGTTGGAGAGGTTGCTGAAAGGACCCAAGAAATTTCTAAGTGTTGGGAAGATATTGATTTTGCTGAAAAATTGTTGAGGTTTGAAGTCAGAAATTTCAGTGCTGAAGATGTTTTTTTTTCGAAATTCGCTCCATATGCTGGTCATCACGAAGTTAATTTATTTTTCTAAGTGAAGTTTCTAATGAATATCATTTATTTTATTTTATTCTAATGGCTGAAGTGAACGGAGGAGCGACTACAAGAGCAAACAAGGCTGCGAATGCTGAATCCAACAAAGCCAATGTGTCCAAGCAGGCAGTGATCAAGAAGCTGAGCAAGCCATTTCTTTTGGAATCAAAATTCACTTCAAAGTTGGGAGAGCTGAGCGACACAAACCTTGGCTCATTCAGTCTGGGAGCACTCAAAAGTCGGATGCATGGGATAGGTGATTATCCTCCGTTAGTCACAGCACACAATATTGTGAAGAGTGGACTCTATGCAACAGCTGGTTTTCAGCCAACCATTCGATGTCCAGAGTTGATCATGGAATGCGCCAATTGCTATAGACCAAAGCAGAGAACAATCATTTCACCCGATGGCAAGTTCTTTGCCAACCTCACGCCTGAAGCCATTGGAGAGGCGTTTGGAATTCTTGCTTCTGAAGGGATGATTTACAGAACGAAGGAAAGGGTTGAAAGAATGTATGCTTCTTCTTTTGAGAGCTGTACAAGCTTGATAAATTCTATTTGGATGAAGAAACCCAGGCCAACTCGCACCAAGTTGCCCAGGCAGATAATCTTAGATGATGTAAAACAAGAATATTGCGACTTGATTATGATGCTCGTCAAGATAAATGGAAGTCCTCAATTCTATATCTTTGAGCCATGGATGTTTTATTTCATCAGCATTGTGTTAGAAGGCAAAGATCGTGTAGACTGGGCGAGGATGATAAGTGATAATATACACGAGCAGTTTAGAAATTTGAGAAGAACGAAGACATTTTATATGAGTTCATATGTGATTTATATGCTGGCTCGAATGACAAAATACAGGGGATTATCTTATAAGGAGCCTATTGGATGTGGTCCAGAGCAGTTTAAGATTCATGAGGCTTGCCCGCAACTACACCTGAATAACACCTCTCACTACAAAAGAGTTAATGATGCCTTCACCATGCACATAACGAGGACTCTTCAGCGGAGAACTCATCAAAGAATATCGAAGGAAGCTCAGGAGCTGATTGAGAGGTATGGATGTTGCTTTATCCAATTTCCAAAATTCTCATATATAAGGCTGCAGAGGTTCACATCATATCCTTTCAGATTGCCAAGATACCCCACAAATAGAATATTGATGCTAGAGATATATAGCCAACTCCTTGCCTATGATAAAATTCAAAACAAGAAGAAGAAAGGAGGACTCAACTTCCCTATCGTTATGGGAAATTCAGATGAAGTTTGTCCCACCTTGCAAGCAGCCAAGGAAGCTGAAGATGAATTGCAGTTCTTCCACCTCTCATATCACACTTGTAGGTAGGATTAAGATCCTTACGGAAATATCAGAGTGGTGTTGGCTGAGGAGTTCATACACAAGGCACATATTGAGGATTTTTGGGCTAATGTGGCGGATGATGTTGAAATTAGACGGAGGATGTTCTCCAAGGTACCTTTGAACCTAATTAGAGAGTGTGAAATTATTCCAGTTCCCAACCAGGTGGAGGAAGACGTGAATGTTATGCAGCCTGATTATGAGACTGTGAGAAATGTGGCAGTCCCTCAACCTGATTGGTCAGAGCTGGAAATTACAGATTTAGATACATTATGCATTCCAGTGTTGACATTACGAGAAATTGGGTGGAGAGGCATGTGAATAGGCTTAAGAGCAGGTCAATTTCTCTCACTTACAACTTGATGGGTGACCAAAGGCTGCCAACAGTCAGAAAGAGGAAGCAAGTCACCCAAGCTTCAAAACCACGAAGAGAGGAACAGATTTAGCAGGAGCCTCAGAGAGTTGAGGAAGCATCATCCACACCATCACAGGCTCGCTCTCCAAGTGTACAAGAGGTCTAATTGTTTGCAGACCAAAGAAACAAATTGAATGAAGAACAAGAATTACCGGAAGCAAACCAGCCACCCTGCAGAGAGTTAATTGGTCAAAGTATCAACGTGCCTAGAAGAGAGAACCAAAAGGAAGAAGAAGAGGAAATAGCCACCGATACCCGCTTTCAGCAAGAGATTGAGGCAGCCTTAGAAGATGAGACTACTGCAGGGCAGGAGGCTCAAGTTTCAGGAGAAGATACCCAGCAGACAGAGGTTGATGAGCCTCATCAGAATGTTAATAGAGAAGAAGTGCATGAAGAAGAAGCGAGAGAGGAGTAGCCACTTATTGTTTGTGATCCACAGCAGGCAGTGCCGGATTGGCTAAGGGAAAGAATAAGAAGGGATCATATTGAGGAGACTGACCCAGCGATTGAGATGGAGGAGTTCCTCAATAGAGTCAATGCACCGCCAGAGAAGAAGGCTAGAAAATTTTCAAGGATTTCTACAGATGAGGATGGTTCTCGCACACTGCATGTAGTCATTCCCAGGGTTGAGTGTGATCAAGATGATGTTGTTCCAAAAAATTATGTGATCAACACTATGGAGTTAGGCCGCCCTACAAGGGCTCAAATAATTGAGGAGTGTGACAACTCCTATCAGGAACTCAAGGATAGGTTGCTCCAAACCGAAGGAAAGTACAAACAATTAAAGAGGGAACATAGGACATTGGTTGGTTACGTGCAGCACCTAGCCTGTCCATGTGGGCAAGAGAACCCAACAGTTGATCTTCCAGCGGAACTCCCGTGAGAGTCAGTTAGTGGCCTGGTGGATTTGAGGAAGATGGATCAGGAGGCAGACAAGTGGGTCGGAAGTGTTCACACTGAGACAAAGAAGTTCATGGAGGATCTCGTTCATGCTTATCAGCAGGCCTCTAGGATTTTGGCACGCATGGACACCATTGATCAGACCTGGAGCGAGACGCATATCTATCAGACTAGGACTGTTCTTCATTTGGAGGCATTGATTCACATGCCCTTGCGGACTTTGGTGGAGGGAGGTGTAATACAGGAGGGTGACCGATATGACTTCACTAGTTGGTATTCCTCAATGGTCACAGGCTGAGGTTTCTTTGATGCAGCATAGGCAGATTCAGCTAGAGTCAGAAAAGCTATGGGAAATATTCTGGAAGGAGTCCTGAACACACTCGAGTCTATATTTGCTAGAAGATTGAGTTCAGAGGAGATGACTGTTGATGGCCTAAAGAACCGATTGGGGCCTTTCTTTTCGGAGGTAAGGTCATTTGTTCAAGATGATTTTGAAAATGTTTCAACCTTCTCCAACATTGTTCAGAGTACTTAGGATGCCTTGGTCGCTTGGAGAAAATCTTGTACTCGGCATGGAAAGACAGTCACAGTGCTAGAATTCCAACTCAACTATATCCCACCCATTTCAGTTCAAGAGGTTGAGGCGGTGTTGACTAGGTTTGTCGAATTCACAGTCAAAGAGAAGGAGAATGGAAACGCCTTATTGGATGATGACCTTCTGGAAGATGATGGTGGACATTAATTGCTCATTATGATTTTGAGAGGGAGTGGAGAATCTTTTGCTCATTTATTACTCCCCTCCTCTTTGTGACGGTTTTTAGGGAAGAATCTTGATTAGGGCATATGTGGCTCAATCTGAGCCCTACATTGTAATTCAATTTGAGCTGTCCATTGGATTTGGCCAACTATAAAAGGGGCATTCCCCCTCATTTGTAATTCATTAGAGCATTAGATCATTAGACATAGAGAGACAACTTAGAGATAGCATAGCATAGATTGAAGAGGAAGGCTTTCAAATTGAATGGTTTGTAAGAAATTGTTGTGAACACTCTCATAATAAAAAGAGTTATCATTGCTTGTGGTTCCATCTTTTGTTGTGGGTAGCTAGCAAGGCTTCTTCGTCCTTCCAATTCGCTTAGAATCTTAAAGTAGAACTTAGAGTAAAGTAGATTTTAATTTATGCAAGTAGATGGTAGTTGTGGAATGTGGTGTTTAATTTGAGCAAGCTTCGCTTATCCATACCACTAGCGGGCTCACTGATGGTTGGTTCGCCTTGCGTGGTCAATTGGAATATTGTGGACTTAACTTCAATTACGGTTTATATGTTGGTATGCATCGTTGTGATGGTATCTGCATGTTGAATTGTGATCTAAATATCTCTAGTTACTCCTCTGAAGATAGCACCGGTTCTATGGAAGTTGTCCAAAGTGAGGCAAAACAGGGCTTGGTTGAAGTTTGAAAGAGTTGATCTCCACGTCCCGTGCCTAGAGTAGACCATAGCATTTCTAATCCCTGCAACCATTCAATTCAGTACTTTTTGGTTAGTTTAGGAAATCCGTGCTTCATTGACACATCTTTCGAAGATTGTGAAAACCCCTTTCCCTTCGATCTTCAACTGAACAATTGCATAAGTCCCCCTTGAGATACCAACAAATCACATCGAGCCAATTAAGACTATCCACTGCATGAAGGAACCTTGGAGTTGAATGCATGATCTTTCTAGCAATCTTAGCATGCAGGAGATTTTGTTCAAGAGAGGATAGAGTAGCCATTGGGAAACTCTATTCTGTGTTCGTGCGGTCATAAAACACCCGTCAACATATCCCATACTCTGTTGGTTGCCTTTGAGTTTTATCAGGCCGGGTCTTTTTTTGAATCACTGCTAATTAACTTGTTGATATTCGAATATATGTTATGGTATAGAGTTAAATGCATAGTAAGCTGCATATATATGTTGAGTGTAATGTATGTGGTCGCTGTACGAAATTACATTGATCGGACTGGTTCATTCAATTCGTATATATATATGAATATGAAAGTATATGTATTTTATATTTAAGCAATTTTACTATGGTAGAATTACCAATGTATTATTGTATATTGATTTAATGGTTTGTCGACAACACTCTAAAAATGATCATATAAACTTATTTATACATACATATATATATATCTATATATATACAAATATATTTATATATGTATGTATGTATAAACACACACACACACACACACACACACACATATATATATATATCTGTGTGTGTGTGTGTGTATGAATTTACTCGTAGGTGTAGAGTTCTTGTTGTAAAAATAAGAATTGCTGCTTTTATATACTTGCATATAAATAAATTAAGCAAGGAAAACATTTAGTATAGAACATTGATATATATTGAGTTTAGAATAAATGGAAGTTAGCCTATATGAACAAATATTATCTTTGATTTAGATGAGTAATTGGTATACGTGAAATGGTTACCTTGGAAACCCATTTTACACTCCCTGTGCTATTATTGTTTCGAATTGTTTATGTGAAGCCTAGTGGATGATGGTGTAATTGGGAGTGAATGGTGGGTTTAGTTTGTACGCTTAAGTCATCTTGTGAAATGTATCTTAGGAGTCTTCCAGAGGCTAGGGAGAATTGTCTTTTTGATGGAATTCTTTGTTATCTTTTGGGATGATTGTTTGGTATTAAATGAGTATGTAATGGTCATAGCCTTGCACAGTGTATTCGCCAATGTGGTTGGAACTTGAGTGTGGGAAGGGATATGCCTCACCTTGTTATTTACATTAATGAGTTTTTTATGTGATTGTGCAAGTGGCTTCGCTCTTAGATTTTATTGGGGGTCTCCTTGTTGTCAGAAGGGGAGTGGCTCTCAATGGGGGCCAGTGCACAAAGTGGCACCTGGGTAACCCATGTGGGGGTTTCGTAATTAAGAGATAACCTAAAAAGAACTAGGGGGTTGGGTAGTAATCGCACTAATCAAGATAAGTAAATGCCTCACTCATGGCTCAAGTGCTCATTTAGGCTTGAGATGAGTGAGAAAGCCTGGAATGGCAAGATCAACTGCCTCGTCCCCATGAGAGGTATGTTCATTCCGCATAGGTTTGCATGAGGGTCCGAAGATCAAAAGAGGCTACCAGGGTAACCCAGGATGGGGACCAGGGCCTAGGAAGATCTGCCTGGGTAACCCATGGCAAACTATGTGATGACACTCCTACGGCAAGCTAGTATTCCCTTGTCTCTTGACTCCCTTGGATATTTGTGTGCCTCTAGAAGTGGTGTTATTGTCATGTGATGTATTGTACTTGTGCATTGGAGTCATGTTGTCCTTTGTGTTGTCTTTGTCACTTGACTGTTGTGTTGGTGAGACCCTTTGCTATCTCCTAGCATAGGGGGTGGACCTTTGGGTTCCACATGGTCGGGTGGAATGTGCCTTGTACTCCATTGGGTTCCCTCACTTTGTTTGAGATCGTGGTGTTTACTTCTGGATTTGAAGACTTCTGCACTTAATTCAGTTCATGTGGATTATCTTTCATGTATGGTATCATGATCAATTGTAATATGTAATATTCTCCTGATGTATTCTCCTCACCTATTGCAAGGAAACATTGCAGTTCAAGATGTAATAATGTAATGATGTATCATGGTAATTATTGTAAACTCTCTCTTGTAATGATGAATGTAATTGATATCATTGTCAATTTAATGAATATTGATGTTGTTATATTGTCAGCTTAAAATGGATGATTCATATTAGTTGATGTGATGCTGAAATGGAATTCGTATTGTTGTTTTGAATTTGTTTAATGTAATGATTTATAGTTTCTAGCTAATTTAGTTATGGGAACCAAGTAGCGTAGTCACGGACTTAAGAGGACTTAGGTTAGAAATTGAGTTAATGTTTCATTTATAATCATGGGATTATTGTACTTTCAAAAAAAAATGTTATGTTTTAGGTGTTAGTGTGTTGTCCTCTAGGGTTTCGTGGCAGGGCGTTACACCACCTGGATAGGAGCTCCAAGGGAGAAGAGAGATTTAAGAAGCAAGCACAACCCACCAAGCCCACAAAACCACTATCCACCTCCATAAGATAGGTCTCCACCTCAATAGGAAGGGTCTCTACCTCCATAAGAGACACAGACTGCAGAGCCAGGAAGACTGCACCCACTCCAGTGGAAAGATAACTTCTATCCACAAAGGGCAATCGAAGCAGCATGGCCTTCAAAATAAACTTTGAACTCAGCCCCATCAAGTACAATAAGATTTTCTTATTGAAGATATCTTCAAAAATAACGCCCACTAGAGATGAAGCAACCACCTCCTGTTGTGACCTTTTCACACATCGCCCCATTCAAAATGGGGACCCCTAGTTTTTGCTCCATTCTGGTCTTTTGGCTTTGGTTTTTTGTGTCTCTCTCCCTCTTTCTGTCTCTTTTCTGCTATCTGCCTTCGGGGACGTTCCCGTTTGCGAGCTTAAACGTAAAATTTTGGCCAAGTCTGAAAATTAGGGTTTGTACTTTCCTGGTCACTCTAGGGTCAAACAAAGTGAATAAATTAAAAACAGAGATTAACATTGTTATCAGTATGCTTCTAGCAGGTTTCCACTGAAATTTCATCAGATTTTGGCAACTTACTATTTTTAGTAAGTGTGCAATTCGGGGCATTCTTTAAACATTCTTGAAGTTTTAACAATCACACTGCATTCAGAACATGTCAAGCTCCTCGCTTGTAAAATTTGAGCTGAAATGGACCACTTACTATTTTTAGCAGTTTAGCTTCCAGAGCAGATTTTGGGGTTTATATGCAGAGTTTTTCAATGCATGTCTAAGGATTCCTTCTGGGTTTTCTGAGACCTACACGATGGTATAACATGCAAAGCGAGATGATAACTTTCAGAGTTCAACCTTCATAGGCTATTTTTAGGGTTTGCATGTCAGGGTTTTCTTTGCATGTCTGCATATTCCTTATGGGTTTTTCGAGAGCTTCGCAGTGATGTGACATGCAAAGCGAGATAATCACTTCTTCAACAACTTGCTATTTTTAGCAGATGCACTCTGGCAGCCACCTCCCAGCGTATCAGAATCACGAGCGGGATGCAATGCAACAGAAACGAGGTCAAACGGAGTTGCAGATGATGGAAAATCAGACACTTGCTATTTTTAGCAGGTTGGCACAAAGAAATTAGGGTTTCCTAAATTCAAGGGCAAAACACGACGATCATGCAAGGACAACACCTAGCCACAACCACTGCACTTCAAGCATTCAAAACGTGAAATTTAAAGACATTCTGAGCAATTGCTATTTTTAGTAAATCGCTAAAAATAGCAGGTTCAGGGCAGATATCAGGCACCAGCAGTTCAATCGCATCTCGAGGATCAAAACTAAGCAAAATCAGGCCTTTCAAAGTCAAAAACAGCTTAAAAGGCAAAATTTGAAGAACTTTCTAAAAATAGAAAGTCAACAGTAGGCACCAGTGTCAACGAGCAAGTCACCCAATGAGGAGCACACCATTCAAATTTCAAGTCAAACGGAGATATGGAGGTCTCAGAAACAAGCAGTTACTATAAATAGTAAATCACCTTCAGAAATATGCTATTTTTAGCAAGTCAGCTCAGATGGCAGTGTGAACAGGTTGACAGGGTCATGAAGGTCCCGTGTTCAAAATTTCAAATTGATCTGAGCTTCAGAAGTGTGGAAATCAGAAGACTTACTATAAATAGCAGGACACAGAGAAGCTGGCAGAAGGAAGGAAAATGGCTAAGTCTGGAACATTATCCTTCACCACCTTAAAAATGCGCCCACTTCAGCTGGAGACCTTGAGAAAAATATTCTAAGTGTTCATCCACCTCCAGGGGTAAAATGCACCCTCACATGCAAGATGGCTGATAGAAAAATATTCTAAGGCATAAGTTCATTCACCTCATGCCTCCATTTGCGCCCTCTTCAAGTAGATGATTTGAAAAATCTCTAAGTGTCAAGTTCATCCTCTAGCCTAGGCAAAATGCGCCCATCCTTTAGCAAGTATAATATGCGCCCATGCTACAAGCAAGTCAAAGGGTCAAAGAAGTTATCCTCCTCAAGGTGCCAAATGCGCCCAAGTTCATAAGGGGTCCAAGGTGGTCAAAGGCGGCGTTGAAGTTTCATTCTCCCTCATACATGATATGTGCCCAGCCTAGCTAAGAAGAAAAGACTTCATCCACCTCACGATAGGAAATGTGCCCATAAGAAGGAAGAGTCAACAAGTCAAAGGGGCGTTGGAAACTCCATCCTCCTTCCATGCTTAAATGCGCCCAAATAAGGGCATGTAAAGACAAAAGAGGGGAGCTCAAGGGTCACATGTTGGGCGTTGAAAATTTAAAATCCCTCTCACCCTCTCAAATGTGCCAAGAAGAAGAGTAAAGGGTGGCGTTGAATATTTCATCCCTCATGACATCAAAAATGCGCCCATCTTGGAGTAGGCTAGGAGATAAATATTACTAAGGCGTTGAAGGTGAAAATGGAGAATAAAGTGTGCTAGGCATTGGAATTTAAAAGAGAGAATATATTCTTCATGAAATACAAGTATGCTCAAGGCGTTTGATAGAAAAATCTTCTAAGTGAGTTGGTAAAAATTTCCTCGTAGGCAGAGTGATTGAAGAAGAATAAAATAAATTCCTAAGGCAAATTTTCAAAATGCTAAGTGGTTTAAATTTTTCTAAGGCACAAAAATTTTCTTCCTTAGGAAAAACGCCTAAGTGTGGTGAAGTGATGAAATTTCCTAAGACATGAGCGAAATTGCCGGAGATGAAGTCAGAGAATGCCAACATTGCAGGAATAATTAAAAGTTTTCAAGTCAGAGCAAGGAAATGCGCTTGGAGTTGAAGAAATGGATTAAATTTCATAAAGAATTATTTTTCTAAGGTTCAAAATTCAAAAATTAAATGAACCCGTTTGTTGTATACCCATGAATTCGACAAGTTCTAAAGAAAATTTTCTTCTGGGTATTGAAGATCTTTGATGAGAAGTTGATTTCCAAGTCTCTTACACTTCGCCAAGGCTTTCAACATGAAGAATTTAATTGGTACTCGAAATATGAATTTTCCCAAGGGAAAATTTAAAATTTCCTAAGGCAAATTGAATAAAATGTGTTTTTAAGATAAAGTTTTCCAGACAATGAATTTGAAGTTGTTTGCCTAGATGGTTTTGATTGAGTTCTTCACAGGATGAATTTTTCCGGAGTCAGAGGTGATTAAAATTAAAATTTGGGTGACAGAGCTCCGGCTGGTGAATGAAATTTGTTTAAAAGTGAATTTAAAGTAAATATTTTCGAAAGTGAATTGAAATACGCCAGTCAAAGTTGAAGTTCTAGAAGGCCAAGATTCCAAGTGTCAAGTGACAAGTGTTAAAATTGGCAAAGTAGGGAAATTCGAATTCTTGCTGGAAGTAGTGGAAATTTAATGCATTAGCTAAACTTAGCCTCTTTCTAGAATTCAATTTTGCTATAAGGGCTGAAAGTTCATTCATCCTTTTCACAGCTGAAGAATTTTGAATTTGCTCTGAGTTTAATGTTGCAGTGAGTTGCTAAGGCTGAAGGTATTGAAGAAATTCGACTTGGTGTTGAAGGAAATTGCTGAAGTTTGAAGTTGCAGTGCAAGTGAGAAATTCGATTTGAGAAGAAGAAGATTGTTGAAGCTGAAGGTTGAAATCTGAGTTTGTTGCTGTAGTTGAGTTCGACTTGATGCTCTGAAGTTGATACTACAGTGCGAGGTAGTGACTGAGTTGAATGTTATTGAGGAAATACGACTTGGAGTGAGGAGGTTGTGAAGTGCGAACTTGCTAAGTCACTTGAAGTTGCTGAAGTGTGAAGTTTGAAATCTGAAATTGCTAAAGCAAAGTTGGACGATTTTCTATAAAGTGAAGTTGCTGAAGCTTGCTTAGAAATTTTCTAAATATTGACAGTTCGAAATTTGTTGAAGGAGAAGTTGAGGTTTGCAAATGAGATATAATGCTGCAACTTCTCAAATTCTTAAAGTCGACTGGCAGCCCTGCATGATATTTTATTTATTTTCTAAGTTAATTTGCTGATGGCTGTTTATTGTTTTGCAAGATGGTTGAAGTAAGGGCAACTGGCACAGAAAGCAATGGTGCATCCAGGCAGGCCATTATCAAGAAGCTGAGCAAACCTTTCCTGCCGGAGTCAAAGTTTACCTTGGATTTGAGCAAGTTGGCTGATACCAATTTGGGTTCTTTCAACTTGGAGACTTTCAAAAATCGGATTATGGGAGTTGGCAGTCACCGTCCTTCAATCACTTCACACAATATTGTTTGAAGTGGCTTGTATGCAGCTGCTGGTTTTCCACCAGCTATTCAGTGCTCGGAGCTAATGATGGAATGTGCAAATTACTATGAGGCCGAGCACAGGTCAATTGTCTCACCGGATGGTCAGGTGCTCGCCAACCTCACTCCTGCAGCTATTGGCGAAGCTTTTGGAATCCCAGCACACGAGAAGATGATTTACAAATCAAGAGAGCGTGCTAAACGAATGTATGCTTCTACATTCGAAAGGTGTACAGAGGTGATCAACACACACTGGATGAACAAGCCCAAGCCCTCTCGTACAAAGTTGCCAAGGCAAATTATATCAGATGATTTGAAGCAAGAGTACTGTGACGTGATCATGATGTTGAGTAGAGTTGGAGGCTGCCCTCAAGCATTTATTTTC
This sequence comes from Sequoia sempervirens, assembly GCA_007258455.2. NCBI lineage: Eukaryota > Viridiplantae > Streptophyta > Pinopsida > Cupressales > Cupressaceae > Sequoia > Sequoia sempervirens. The sequence goes on from VDFB02008520.1 coordinate 24,518, forward strand.
GAGCCTTTGATGTTTAATTACATCAACTTCGTGCTGGAAGGAAAGGAGCACATTAATTGGGTTGTGATGATCAGTGATAACTTACATGAGCAGCTCCTGAGTTTGAGAAGAATGAAGACTTTCTACATGGGCTCCTACATTATTTACTTGTTGGCTTGCATGACAAAGTATAGAGGGATTTCATACAAGGAGCCTGTTGGTTGTGGCTCTCATCAGTTCAAAATCCATGAGGCTTGTCTACAGCTACACTTGACAAATACCACCTATTACAAGCGTGTCAATGACGCCTTTACCATGCATATCACGAGATCACTTCAGGAGCGGATTCATCACGGGATCTCGAGGGAAGCCCAAGAATTGATTGAAAGGTATGGGTGCTGGTTTATACAATTTCCGAAGTTTTCTTACATTAGGCTGCAAGATTTTTCCTTATATCCATATAGGCTGCCTAAGTACCCAACCAATAGAATTTTAATGTTAGAGATATCTAGGCAACTAGTTGCCTATGATAAGATTCAGAAGAGAAAGAAGAAGGGTGGAGTTGAGTTCCCAATTGTCATGGGTAATTCAGACGAAATATGTCCTTCACTACAGGCAGCTAGAGAAGTTGAAAGTGAGCTTCAATTCTTTCATTTTTCCTATCACACCAGCAGATAGCACTATGACCCACATAGCAATATCAGGTGGATACTGTCAGAAGAGTTTAAACATAAGGAAAACATTGAGGATTACTGGGCTGGTGCATTAGATGAAGCAGAAGTCAGGAAGAGGATGTTCTCTAGGTTGCCATTGAATATGATCAGGGAGTGTGAAATCATTCCGGTACCAAACCAGGTGGATGAGGACATGAACGTTCTCCATCCAAATTATGAGGCAGTGAGAGACACGCCACTTCCACCCCCGGATTGGTCGGAGCTTGAGATTGCTGATTTGGACACACTTTGCATTCCGGTCTTGACATTCACCAGAGCATGGGTTGATAGGCACATGAGCAAACTAAAGAGTAGGCCAATTTCCTTGACCTACAATCTGATGGGAGATCACAGGACACCCACTACTAGTAGGCAGAAACAAATTACTCGAGGTCCAGAATCTCGAAGGAAGGAGCCAGTTCGTCAGGAGCCTGTTCAGCCGGAGCCTCCGAGAGTTGTAGTTGAGTCGCCTAGGCCATTGGAGACATGTTCTCCAAGTCTACAAGAGGTTTCTCTGTTTGCTGATCAGAGAAATGCATTAAATCAGGTGCAGGAGGTACATGAAGAAAATCAGCCACCACGGAGAGAGTCGGTTGGCCAAAGTGTAAATGCGCCTACTAGAGATGATCAGCATGAGGATGATGAGGGGATTGCTATTGATACTCATTTTCAGCATGAGTTAGAGGCGGCTTTAGAGGATGATATAATTTCAGGAGATACTCAGCCACTAGAGGAAGATGAGCCTCGCCAGAATGATATAGAAGTTGAACAAGTCCTTGAAGTAGAAGCACGAGAACAATAGCCATTTGTTAGTCAGCATGTTGTGCCTGATTGGCTTAGAGATAGAATGAGAAGGAGCCCCAGTGAAGAAGTTGATCTAGCAATTGAGATGGAAGAGTTTTTGAATAGGATCAGCGTGCCTCCTCAAAAGAAGAGAGCACGAAAGTTTTCAAAGATTTCGACTGATGAGGATGGCTCTCGCACCCTTCATATGGCGGTGCCACAAGTTGATTGTGATCGAGACGAAGCAGTGCCCGAGAATTATGTGATCACAACTATGGAGTTAGGACGTCCCACAGGTGCACAAATTGTCGAAGAATGTGATAACTCCTATCAGGCGCTCAAGGACAGACTGTTTAGGAAGGAAAGTATAAGAAATTGAAGAAAGAATATAAGACATTGATAGGATACGTGCAACACTTGTCTCGTCCTTGTGGGTAGGAGATTCCAGCAATAGAGCTTCCAAATGAGTTATCCAAGGAGTCAATTAGCGGCTTGTTGAAGTTGAGAAAGATGGCACAGGAAGCAAATAAATGGGTTATAGGAGTTCGTGCCGAGAAAGAAAATTTCATGGAAGACCTTGCTCATGCTTTCCAGCAAGCTTCCAGTATTACGGCACGTATGGAGGCAGTTGACCAGGCCTGGGGTGATGCTTCTGTTTATCAGATCAAAGTTATTCAGCGTCTAGAGGCATTGAGGCATGCTCCTTTGCAAATGCTGATTGATGGAGGAGTCATTCAGGAGAATGATAGATATGAATTTTCTAGATGGTACTCTTCAGTAATCATGGGGCCTAGTTTCTTTGACGCAGAATAGGTGGATCCGGCCAGAGTCAGGAAGGCTATGATGAATATTGTTGACGGAGTCCTAAACACTTTGGAGGAAATCTTTGCTAGATGGTTGAATCCCGATGAGGTGACTACTGATAATTTGAGGAGTAGGCTGGCACCTTTCTTCTCGGAGGTGAAGGCCTTTGTACAAGATGACTTTGAGAATACTTCTACTTTCTAGCTTGATTCAGAGTACGTAGGATGCCTTAGTTGCTTGGAGAAAATCTTGTACACGGCACGAGCAGTCGATCACTATGTTAGAGTTTCAGCTTGATTGCATTCCACCTGTTTCAGTCCAGGAGGTTCAGGCTGTGCTTGCCAGGTTCATCGAGTTTGCAACCAGGGAGAAGGAGAACGGGAATGCACTATTGGACGATGACCTTCTAGAGGATTGATTGTGGGCATTAATTGCCTTTACTATTTTGGGAGTGAGTGGGAATCTTTGATTCATTTATTGTACCACTCCCCATTCTGGCAGTTTTTAGGGTTAGGGCTGAGGTGGCTCAATCTGAGCCATTCTTTTGATTGTAATCCGAGCCGTCCATTAGACTGGGCCATCTATAAAAGGGGGAGTCCCCCTCATTTGTAATTCATTAGAAACTAGAGATTAGAGGAGACATTAGAGAGTAGAAGAGAGATTGATAGTATAATTGTAGCTTAGCATAGCATAGTTTGGAGGAGAAGGAAAGTTTTCCTTCGAAAACTTTTGTAAGAGATTGTTGTGTAAAACTTTCATAATAGATCTTTTCATTGATGGTGAAATTCGTCTTTGTTATAGATAGCTAGCAAGGTTTCTTCATCCCTTTGATTCCAAGTAGCGTAAAGTAGCTTAAAGTAGAGTAATTTTCATTTCATGCAAGTAGACATTAGTTGTGGATTTGTGGCGTCAATCAAGGAAACTTCGTTTTAGTCCATACCACTAGCAGCTTGCTGACGGCAAGTTTGCCTTGCCTGGTCAACTGGAGAATTTTATAAGCCTAACTTCAGTTGCAATTCATATCTTGGTATGCATCATCTTGACGGTGTCTTGGTGTCGAATTGTAGCTTGAAAATTTCTTGCTATCCCCTTGAAGATTGCACCAACTTTGTGTAAGTTGTCCAGCGTGAGGTGGAGCAGAGTTCGGTTGAAGCTTGTTGAGATTGATCCCACGACCCGCCTTAGAATATAACTTAGAACGTTCTTACCCTTACACTCATTTCAATTCAGTATTTTCTTGGTTAGTTTAGGGAAATGCACCTTATTGCCAAATCATTCGCATAAAATTCCCTTCCAATCACCCATCTGTTGTTAGCTGCAAAACCTTAAGAACAATTGTGTAAGTCCCGTCGTAAAAACAACAATTCACAACAAACCAACTGAGGGTATTCCAAAGCATTTCGGAACCTTGGAGTTGAACGTGCGATCTTACTGTTGTGACCTTTTTCACACATCGCCCCATTGCAAATGGGGACCCCCCTAATTTTTGTGTCGTTTCGAACTTTTGGCTTGATTTTAGTTTGTTTTGTCGTTGTCTCTCTTTTCTACTGTCTGTCTTCCTGGGATTGTGCCCGTCATTGAGCTTGAATCGAAGTTTTGGCCAAGTCTGAGAATTAGGGTTTTGAACTCTCCAGCCGATTTAAAATCAAATGAAGTAATCAAGTTGAAATCTAACCTTGGCATTGCTGTTAGTATGCTTCTAGTAGGCTCTCAGCAAATTTTCATCAAATTCTGACAACTTACTATTTTTAGTAAGTGTGTAATTCTAGGCGATCCGTCAGCATTTTTGAAATTCCAACAGTCACACCACATTCAAAACACATCAAGCTGCTCGCGTGCAAAATTTGAGCTAAAACAGACCACTTGCTATTTTTAGCAGTCCAGCTTTCGGGACAAATTTCAGGGCTTAAATGAAGAGTTTTTCATTGCATGTCTGGATATTCCTTCTGGGTTTTCCGAGACCTTCACGATGGTATAACATGCAAAACGAGACAACAACTTTCAGAGTTCAGCCTTCCGAGGCTATTTTTAGGGTTTGCATGTCAGGGTTTTCTTTGCATGTTGGCATATTCCTTATGGGTTTTTCGAGAGCTACGTAGTGATGTGACATGCAAATGGAGATGGTCACTCAGTAAGGAACTTACTATTTTTAGCAGGTACATCCCGACAGCCACTTCCCAGCACTTCAGAATCACGGGCTAATCGCAATGCAACAGAAACGAAGACAAACAGAGATCATGTGATACGCATGCAGAGCAAATTAGGGTTTCTAGCTTCGGGACCTGAAAAGAAGGGTAAAAAGTCAGAATTTTCGAAAACCGGTGTAAACCGCCGCGATCAACATCCTTTAGGCTTTCTGTTGGTAAAATTTGAAGTCAAACGGAGCACTTACTATTTATAGTAAGCCATTTTGGAAACAGGCTAAAAATAGCAAATCAGTTGCATGCGCTGATGTCAGTAGTAAGGTCACGTGGTGAGGAGCACGTCATTCAAATTTCAAATCAATCGGAGCAGTGGAGCTATCAGAAGCAAGCAGTTACTATTTATAGCAAACCACCTTCAGAAATGGGATAAAAATAGCAGGCCGACTAAAAATAGCAATGTCAACAGGGTAACAGGGTCGTGAGGATGCAGTGTTTGAAATTTCAAATTGTTCTGAGCTTCAGAGATGCAAAAATCAAAGGACTTACTATAAATAGCAGGGCATGGATAAACTGGCGAAGACGAAGAAAAAATGGCTAAGTATTGGATTTCATCCTGCAGCTACCTGGAAATGTGCCCAAGTTGATGAAGAGGCATGGAGAAAATTCTAAGTCCAAAACTCGTCCTCCTGCCTAGGCAAAATGCGCCCATTTCTCAAGAAAGTCAAGGAGGTCAACAAGTTTCATCCACCACATGTGCTAAAATGCGCCCATGCTAAGAAGTGCAACAAGAAAGTCAAGGAGAGTCAAAGATGTTAATCCACCTGCCTAGGAAAAATGCGCCCATCCTTCTCAAGAGCTGAAATGCACCATCTTTACAAAAGAGGTCAACAAGTCAAAGAAACTCGTCCTCCTCACCCATCAAAATGCACCCATGATTCAAGGCAAGCTAGAAAAAAATTCAAAGTGAATATTTTCATCCCTCATGAGGTGTGAAATGCGCCCAAACATGCTAAGAAGATGACAAAAAGTTTTGACTTTCTTCTCTCTCCTGTGAATGCGCCCATGCAAGCTAAAAGAAACCAAGGCATGGTAAATGTTCATCCTCCATGCATGCTCAAATGTGCCCAAAAGAGGCCATGTAAGAACAAAACAAGGAAGTCAAAGAGTCACATATTAGGCGTTGGAAAAAGTTTTATTCTCCTCAACCTCTAAATGCGCCATGCAAGCTTGGAAGTGATTGAAGTGTGTTGACTTTCCTCTCTAGCCTTTGAATGCGCCAAGTAAAGAGTGGATTTGAATTGAAAAATGGTTAAGTATAGGTGGGGTTGATAAAATATGCTAGGCGTGGAAATAAATATCTTCCTCAAGGTGTTGAATGCGCCCTAGGTACACAGAGGGGAGGTAAATATTGTTTGGGCGTTGGAAATGCTAAGCCTACAAGGTGGTGAAATAAAATGGCTAAGGCGTGGAAGTAGATATCCCCTTCAAGTGTGAAATGCGCCTAGGGTGGTAAGTGTGTAAAAGAAAATTGCTAAGGCATTGAAGTATGCTAGGCGTGGGAATTTAAGAGAAAATATCCTTCATGATAGGCTAAATGCGCCCAAGGTGACAAAGCATGCTAAGAGAAATTTCTCTAAGTGAGCAGATAAAAAAATTCCTCACAGGCAAGATGAAGGAAGTTGAATAAAAATGTTCTAAGGCAAAATTTTCAAGATGCTAAGTGATTCAAAATTCTCTAAGGCAAAATATTTTCTTCCTCTGGAAAATACGCCGACTCTAGGATGATGAAATTTTTCTTAAAGCACGAGCAAACTAGTCAGTGGATGGAGTCCGATGATGCCAGCTGCACAGGAACAAAAATATTTTCAAGTCAGAGCAACAGGAAATGTTCACAGATGTGAAGAATGGGATTAAATTTGTAAAAAATTATTTTTTCTAAAGTGCAAAATTCAAGAAAATTAAATGAAGCCGTTCATTGTGCACCCATGAGTTCGACGAGTTCTGAAGGAAAATTTCTTCTGGGTATTGAAGATTATTGATGAGGAATGGATTTTAAGGTCTTTCACAACTTGTCGAGGATTCTGTGGTGAAGATTTGAAATGGGCGCCAGGTTGGTGAATTTCCTAAGGGAAATTTTAAAATTTTCTAAGGCAAATGTGAAGAAATGTGTTCTCAAGGTGGAATCCTCCAGACGATGAATTTGAAAGAAACTGCCTAGGTGAATTTGCTCAAGTTCTTCCTGAAGACAATCTTCTTGAACCGGAGATGAATAAAATCAAAATCGTCAATAACCCAGCTAATGAAATGAATTTCTCAATGATGATACGCCCTTGAGGAAGATGGGTTGAAAATTTGGCTAAGGCATGAAGAATCATGAAGAAGGCAGAAGTCGGCTAGTAAAGACAATGAACGCTTGGAAGATAGAGCGTGAAAATCAGGTAAGTAAAGTGATTTTATATTATAAAGTGTTCTAATACCCTTCTCCTTGCTTGTTTTGCAAGAGGAACGTCGAAGCCAAGCGGTGATGACTTAGAGTGATGAAGCAAGTGATTCAAGACGACATCTCAATCTCGAAGGAAGAAAGTTGCAAGAAAATGGCTAACTGTTGAGACTTAGTATAACTCAAGTGACAAAGAATGGAAGCTCAAGTAAAGTTGAAGAACAACGTCAAGAAGAATATCAAGAGCAGCTGAACTCCAAATTCTATCAAATTTTATTATCTGAGGAGGCAATCTTAGAGACTCTTTTACCCTCCTCCAAGCGATCAACAGAATTGGTTGAACGCGAACAACGGAGCAGTGTGAACGCATTTCAAGGCTGGAATCTTCTAGAAGATGGTGGCCATTAATGGCTCATTTATTACCCCTCCTCTTGGTAGGCGGTTTTAGGGTGAATCTTGTTTAGGAGGCTGAGGTAGCGCGATCGTTTATGCGGTCGATTATATCGGGAAGCCGTCCGTTGGACTTGGCCAGCTATAAAAGGGGAGTCCCCCTCATTTGTATCTCATTAGAAGTAGAAGTTAGACAATAGAGATTAGAATAGAGAGACAGCTAGGTGATAGCTTAGAGTAACTTAGTATAGATTGATAGTGTAGTTTGAAGAAGAGGGAAAGTTTTCCCTTTGAAAACTTTGTAAGAAATTATTGTGAACACTCTCTCAATAAAAGAGTTTTTCATTGATGGTGAATTTCGTCTTTGTTGTGAGTAGCTAGCAAGGTTTCTTCGTCCTTCCGATTCAAATGGTAGCGTAAAATAGTTCTAAGTAGTATAATTTTCATTCCATGCAAGTAGATGTTAACTGTGGAATGTGGTGTTTGATCTAAGCAACTTCGTCTAT
>VDFB02008521.1:0-66366 GCA_007258455.2 Sequoia sempervirens
TCTCTAACATTCAACATTTCTCTCTCTTTCTTTATGTGGTTGTAGATCTATGTATTTTTTATTCTTGGAGATGATTGAAGAATAGGTTAAAAAGTTGTTGGAGTCATTTTCCTATTGGAAAGGTAAAAATATTCACAAAAAGTCACTTAAAGTGCCAAAAATTAGGGTTTCAGATGTAGACACCTAGAGGAACAAAAAGAGTAGACCGAGAACTTCTAATTCCACTTTTGAGTTTTTAGAAAAGTCAAAGTGCACTCATTTTCCATTAGTGGTGAATGAGTCCCACTGTACCTATTTTTTCATAGATTTCTATAGATTCAGATACCCATTTGGCTAAAATAGGCTTTGGTATAGTTTTTTGAATCAAGGACTGATTCGCCCAGAATGGTGAATGAGTCCCAGTAGGTCAAAATTTTAGAATCGGTAGTATTACTAGTCTTCATTCTTGCCTCTACAAGTTTCTAGGTGCACATTTTCTATTTTACTTGCATTTTTATTCAACTTTCTAGGTCTTTTTGCATTTCACACTATGTTTTCAAACATCTCACATTTTCTAGGTTTACATTTGGTAGTGAATCTCTTTTATTAGTTTTTAGCCTTTAGAACAATCCCCTTTGACATATTTTAATCTCATTTGTATTGTAATCTGAAGAGTTTTTTCTTGAGTGATCCATTAATATATTTGATACCTCTCTCCTTTTAGGTGCAAAACCCTAAAAGTGTAAGAGAGCACCCACATCCCCAAAAATCTTTGGTTCATGTGTATTTGAAATTTTTGCAAAGTTTAGTGAGATGAAGGATGAATTTTGATGGAGTGGATGAGATGTTTGACCCAATTTTGACCTATAGTGAACCTTTTTTTTCAAAGACCAAGGTGATGAGAAACATGTTATACCTCTTAAAGTGATCAAACCCTATGAACTCAATAATTTTGATGAAATAGAACTCAATGATTTTGGATAATGGAACTTGGACTCAACATTCTACAATTTTTTCCTTGTCTCAATTTGCTTGTTTTGGGGAGTCAAAGTTTGAACATACATAAATGCGGGGTATTCATTTGATTTAATATTGGATTAATTAAGTTGTTTTTACCACATACACTTGTCTTTCTTAAGTTCAAACTAAATGTCTATGTAAAAAACATCATAAATTTCACAATGTCCATTTTGTGAAAGTCATGAAACTATTGAAGCCATAGTTGCTTATGTTGTCTTTGGTAAGTATGGATTGAGATATAAGTCAAGATATTTAAAAATATCTAAGGATATAAATCCTTAGGACGAGCATTAATATCAAGGCTATTTCAAAAGGTATCCATATTTAGACCAAAGTGTTTGAAATTTTGAGGAAGATTGTGAATGTTTGTAATGTTTTGGAACCAAGCAAAGTATTAAACTGAATCACAATCATTTACAATCCTAGGTTTGAATGGCCATACTTGTTGAGTCCCCATTCGTATTTCTTCAAACACTAAGATAATGCGAACAATTAGAGATTTGGCGACAGTGGCTCCCCTCCTCAACACACACTTCTCGGGACCACCAAATCTCAAAATCCTAAAGATCCTAAGATCCTAAGGATTTTTTTGTTTCAAAAATGAATAGTACAAATGTGGAGCGGCTTTAGAGCGACTATTCTTGCACTAACAATCATTAAGTATTTTTGGTAACTAAACAATTTGGTTCTTGGTAAAAAACTGAGAACACCCAACCATATACACACCTGCTTTGCCACTTAAGGCTCTTACTACCATTCCCATTCAACTTAAGGCATGGTAATAGGTGCAGTATGTTATACATTCTAGGATAGAAGGTACTTTCTCATGATTTCCCAACCTTTAATATAGCCCACTGGTAAGTGTTCTTGCAAGAACTTGCCTATGAGTTTCCCATTGCGGGGTGTATCTCATAGTAAGTCCTCTCTTAAGGGTGACACAAAGCATACAAGTGTGCCTAAGTATTTATCTTCACCCAAGATTGCATGAAGTACAAGGGGATTGGATGCTTATTATAAGGTCACACAAACAATGAAGTACACTTGGAGTGTTTCTCTTCACCCAAGATCGCACAAAGCACAAGGAGATTGGATACGCACTGCAAGTGTGTCACAACAAAGCAAGCACTGATTCATTTTAACCTCTAAAGCTAAGATGAATTCATTTTATGCAGCAAATGAAATGTTAAGTTGCCTTGTTCAATTTTAAGCCCAAAGTAAAATGATGATGTGAGGGTTTAGTTTTAACCAACTTTGAAAATGAATTTTAGGCCCAATTGAAAGCTAGTTGTCCTAAGATTGTAAGTTTTAAAACCCAATGGAAATTTAGTGGTCCTAAAACATAAACCAAAGCAGAATATGATGGGTTATAATTTCCCCTCAAGTTTCAAAACACTGTTACAATAAATACAACTAAGAAAAACCAAAAATTAAAATTTTCAATTTTTTCTATGCTATAGTAAATTGCATTTTTGGAGGCCTTTGTAGCAGAATTTGGGGCTGAAACTTGCGTCAGTCCCTCAAAATTGCCTTTCATAGGCATTGATTTTGTAAGGACTAATTTAGTACTCTTGGAGAGCTTTCCAACGGTGCAAACAGATTTGAATTCTGAACAATGAGTAGAAAGTTATGATCCCAACAAGTTGGGGTAAATTTTTTCCCAATTTTTCTCCAAATCTACAAAACCAATTAGTCTAGAAAGAAAAAACGAGAAGTCAGTGACATGTTAGCATTCAAATAAAATCAAAAACTTAAAGCACATGCTGAAAATTGATCATGATTTTGCTTACTAGAGATGGGAATTTTTGTTCACGTTAGTGTCACTATAAGTCATTTGGGTGTCACTCTGGTGAATTTGGTTGTCGCTCAGTAGAGAAAATAGTGAACATGATAGCGTCGCTATTTGTTCAGGCGTTGTTTTTTGAAAATATTCAATACCTATACAAAGTATTAACATCGATGTTTGTTTATCAACGTCAGGATATTAAATAGGCATCGCTATTTCAAATTACAATAGCATCTATATATGTCAATTCTCATATAAGTGAGTCACTGAAGTTGTTTTGAGCATCGTTGTTTCCTGCAAAAGTAAAAAAAATAGAATTCAAGATAGAAAATCATTAAATTTGATTAGTTTTTCCCTCCTAGTGCCAGGATGTGATTGATGGATTAGCATGGGATGATTACACTTGATCCATAAAGAATCGAAGCATAATGAAGCCACTAACTATGGACACTAGAAATGGATGCTTCACTTCCTTGTCCAAAAAAAATGGGGATACAAAGGAAGGGATCTGATTTCACAATATTCACATTCAAGGACACCTTAAATATCTCAACCCAATGAAGGATGTGAGAGATCTGACTATAAGATATCCTTGGAGATGATTGAGACAAGAAAGGGGTTCACCACCATGTGTAAACTTGGAAAATGCAAGATGTCTGAAAACATAGTGTAATATTCAAAATGGCCTGGAAAATGTTTAGAAATGAGAATAAACCAAAAAAGAAAGCTATGAAATAGAAAGTGTGCACGTGGAAATGTATCTAAGATTGGAAACAACTTTGAAATTCTGAAAATGTTGATTTTTAAGCCTAGTGGGACTCATTCGTTATTCTAGGTGAATTAGTCACAGTTCTGGAAAACTACACTAATGCCTGTTTTAGCCAAATGGGTATCCAAATCCATAATTTTTTTTGAAAAATAGGTACAATGGGACTCATTCACCACTAATGGAAAATGAGTCCACTTTTACTTTTATGAAAAATCAAAAGTGGAAGCTGTAGCTCTCAGTCTACTCTTTTTTTTCCTCCAAGTGTTTAGATCTGAAACCCTAATTTTTGGGGTTGTGAGTGAGTTTTTGTGAAGAATTTGACCTTTCCAATAGGTAAATGACTCCAAAAACTTTCTAGCCTATTCTTCAATTATTTCCAAGCCTTTAAAGCACCTAGATCTACAATCACACAAAGAAAGAGAGAAAATATCTATTGTTAGAGAATAGGGGTTTGCCTTGGTCAAACCCCTTTTAGGTAATTAAACCAAAATGATGAAATAAAATGATGAAGCATGGAAATGAGATAATTCAATTAGAAAATTTCCATGGTGATAGATCTTGAATTTTTGCAACAATGGATGAAGAATTTTCCCTTGAATGCCCTAGAATTGATCTTGAAAGCTATCTTGATGACCTTGTGGAGACTTGAAATGCTTAACCCTAGAGTGCTTGACTTGATAACATGAATACCTTATGAAAAAATGATTTGAGGGCTTGTTTATATAGGAAAGGCACTCAAATGGATGTTAATTTGATCCCCAAGGACGACATTGAAGAAAATTAAACTTAAAACCTAGTTTTTCCCACTCAAACTCCGAAAATAGCTCAAATGGGACTCATTCACCATTCACCATCTTGGGTGAGTGAGTCCCACCTAGATGGGACTCATTCTCCCAAAGTGGTGAATGGGTTCCACATTGGCTATTTTTCCAATTGGGATGTTGGGGAATGCATAAATTAAGTTCATATGTCAATCTAGTCAGGTTTTTTATCAGAATATGCCTTGGGATGCACAATATGGGGTCATAAGGGCCTATTAATGATGATATAAAGGGTAGTTAGGGCTAGGGACACAAATTTCAATGTGAAAGTGTGATTGAATACAATGTACAACATTAAAATGAGGTCCACATAGCCTAGAAAGACACAAGATCGAATGTGAATGTGTAAAACACATTACAATATGTACCATAGAAAAATGGATCATTAACATTTTATTGGTTACTTAGGTCTTTCTCCTATTTTGTTTGACTTATCTTGCTTTTATTTAATGTTGCAATGTAAGTTATGCATTCACATTAGGTCCTAAATATTCAAATTATGACATCTTGTGAAGGTGTTGGGAAGTGTTGTAACACATTTCTACACTTTTCTATACTCTTCTCATTACAATTCATCTAAAAATAACCTTTCATCACTTTTCAAGTCCTATTTTAAAGTGTTGTAAAGTCTTGTAACAAGATTTCATGCTTTTCTAGGCTTTATTTCACTATTTACACCTTTTGTATGCTTTATTTGACCCCTTTATGCACTCAAAATACTTAATTAAGTGTATTTTTGAATCTAAACCCAACAAATAACATTGAATGTGACTTAATTCTTGACACCCACTTACAAGCCCAAGGTGGGACCCATTCGCCATGTGTGGCGAATGAGTCCCTCTTAGCTCCAAATTCAAAATAATTCAAAATTTATTTCATTTTATTTTAAAAATACCTTATGTCGGCCTGTGATGAGGTATTATTGGGTTATTAGGGCATAAGTGTGTATAAATAAGTTTTTTTCTTCTCATTTCAATCCCCATTCACCTAGTTCATTCAAGTATTCAATCTCCATTCAAGCATTGAAGCATCATAACATTGTTGAATTAAGCATCTTAGAGAAGCCATTGACATATCTTCATATTTCTTCAACAAGGTTGTGGTGAGTTTAGGACATTTGCATGTTGTTTATTCATCATTCCTTGCTCATTTCATTTCATTTATTCATTAAGGGTCTGATTACCAAAGTGGGGTTTGACCAAGGCCCCTATACTCTAACCCTTAACCATTTTCCCCCTTTTTGCATGTGTGTTTGCAGTTCTTGTAGGAATATTTTTCAAGCAAATAGGTGTTGAAAGTTGGTCAACAAGTCAACAAAGTGTTTCAAGTCAACTAAACCTATTTCAGGCTTGGAGACAATCTATAGTTTGTTTTCTGCAGATTTGACTCTGTCAACCCGACAAGAAGACAAGTGCAAATATGAAGCTACAAAATTGACCTTTGATTTCAAAATTTTTTGGAGGAGGAATGATTCACCATCAGTGGAGAATGAGTCCCACCTTAAAGCTGAAAAAGGTGATTTTATCAGAGTCCAGTTCCTGATTGTTAGAAAGTAGTTTTCAGGTGTTTTTGTCAGAAGTAGGACTGATTCACCATCAGTGGCGAATGAGTCCCACTGGTGATTTACATTGATCTTTGCTAGATTTCAGAGCATTCCAAATTCATCATCTAATTACTAGGTTCACTTTGTTTGACCGTGTTCAATTCTATTTGCATTAGTTTTCATTTCTATTGCATTTTCTGCATACCTCTTGCTATGTTTTTAGATATTGCATATTACATTAGTTTTGCATTAATAATCAGTCAATTACATCATTTAGTTGCATCTACATCATTGCATTTAGTCTTAATTACCTCATGCAATCTTCTATTTGAGTGAACCACTTCAATTTTTGGGTTCTATCTCTCTCCTTTTATGTGAAAGATCCTAAGAGTGCAAGAGAAATCCATAGAAACAACACACCCAAAATTGTTGGTTCACAATATTAGATTAAAACTAGGTTTAATTCACAAGACTTATAGATTAATGTGAAAATGAAATTAAATACATTTTATAACATTTAATTAAATGAAATATAGGTCCATTAGACTTAAATGCTTAATAAAAGTCTACAAAGGTGTGAAAGTCATTTACAACACTTTACAACACCTTTACAAGACATCAATAAATGCATTTTATTCAGTTTACAAGGGCCCAAGACCTAATGTGGATGTGTTAAAAGCCTCACAACACTAGATCAAGGTGATGTTAAATCCAATTTATCATTAATTAATCCTGAATCAATCAAGGTGCACTTTTTTCGACGCTACATTAAGCCCCCACTTTAGTGAGAGGATGAACTTGCTTCAAACTCACACTAAAGTAGACATTTGAGAGGGGTTCAATCATACCAATGCAGATGGTCTAAAATAATAAAGATGAAGGAGGTGGTCAAGCCCCTAGGATCCAAGGTCCTAATTAAAACCAAAGTGCAAAAGGACATGCACAAGGTGAATGATTTGCAGCAAAAGAAGATACACAATCATGTAATGACAATAACTAGAAGGAAGAGAAGTACAAATGAGAAAAAATAAAAAGGTGGATCAAGCTTCGATCTTCTGACCAACACGATGTGAATCAGATCTAGGTTGTTTGTCAAAAAATGCATACCCACTTTGAGGCAACAAAACTCTTAGCTATTAGTCGGGTGAGAAACATACACTCATGTCTAGTATGCACTCACACACACACAAGTGGCTATGGGGAAATTCATCCCTCGAAATGGCCTTCTCACTAAAAGCATACCAGATTTATACCTCCTGATAACTTTAATAAGGTGCCACACAAAAATGATCTTCAAGCTCCATGAGGCAAGCAAAACTTTGTATGCTTGAAACTCATAGACATTGTAAATGCAAAATAGTGCAAGGTCTCATCTTAGGGAAAATTGTGCCTAATGTTTCCAAGAGAGGACAAGTCAAATAAATATTGTGCTCTTGGAGGGAATCAAACCCAATGACACCACCAGGAAAAGAATGCATCACAAGAAGAAAGAAATCACACAATGAAACATGATGAGTGTCAATGTATGCCCCCACTTTAAAGTGGTTGCTAACACCATTATTGTGAGCAATTTCGTTAAAGGAGAAGAAGAAATGAGAGTTTATTTAGAAAGCCCCATGCTAAGTCATATGTTTCTAAATCAAACTACATCATGAATAATTATGTCACATGCAAGTCAACTTAAGGCATGCCATCCACATCCCAAGCTTGCTCTTATACATTCATGAAAGGTGATCAACTAGCCGAAAGAAGCAACAAGTGACATATGAGGATAAGGATAAGTAACCCCTTTCCCCCACTTAGTGTAGGACAAGGATGAACCAAAATGATTGATGAGAAACATGCTAGAGTGAAAAATTAGTATTGGTTAGAGGAATGAGGTGCCCCCCACATAAGGAAGAGCAGAAAACCCCTTAAGATGTTGGATTTTACTACTCAAAGCCTTACATTCATTAGTAGAATGATCACGAACTCTGTGATAGGCTCAAAATGAAGTCTTGTAATAGAATTTCTTTCGTGTTCTTGGAGGAAGGGATTGTGTCACCAAAAAATGTATAGTTGGACATTTTTATGCTCACTTGAGTCTCTGCCATGGACTTTGGCTTGATTTTTCCAAGATTTAATGTTGTAATGTGCTCAAAACATTCACATTAGGTCTTGGACCCTTGAGAAACATTAAGAATTCTAGGATGTCTTGTAAAAGTGTTGTGAAGTGTTGTAAACCACTTTCACACTTTTCTAGGACCCTTTTATTATAATTCACTTAATAAACCTCTTTTTATCACTTACCAAGCCTTATTTCGAAGTGTTGTAAAGAGTTGTAACAAACTTTCACGCTTTTCTAGGCTTGTCATCAGTAATCCAATAGTTTCTTATGTTTAAATGACCCCTTAATACATTTTTTGGCCATACTTAAGTGTATTTTTGAGAATATTCCCATTAAACTTCATTAAATGCACTTCAATCCCTGACACTGAGTAAAATTTCCCTAGTGGGACCAAGTCGCCACCTAGGGTGACTTAGTCCCACTAGGCACAAAAATCAAAATAATTTTAATTTTCTAGCAGGATTTTATTCTCTTGATCTTAAGGTTGGCCTGTGATGTGTTATTTTCAAGAAATATTAGAAAATCAAGTATAAATAAAGGGTTTTTCCTCTCATTTTACACTTAATTCATTTTCAAATAATTCATTCATCTACTTAATCATTCTAAAGCATTCTAAGCACTCTAAGCATTATCAAATCATCCATTGGAGCATCTTGTTGCATATCTTCAGATTTCAACATCAAGGGTTTGGTGAGTTTGTGACATTGCATGTTATTCATTCATCATTCTCTCTCTATTTCATTTCATTATCTAGGGTTTGATTACCAAATGGGGTTTGACCAAGGAAAACCCATATTCTCTAACCCTTAACACTTTTTCCCTCTTTGCATGTGTGTTTTCCAGTCTTGTATGTAGATTTTTCAAAGAGTTTGGTGTCAAAAGTGTTCAACAGTCCATCAAAGTCATTCAAAGTCAAAAAATCCCTAATTGAAGCTTGTAGACCTCTTTTAGCCCATTTTTTGCAGTTTCTGAATCAAACACCTGTTAGGAAGGGAAGTGCAAATAGAAAGCTACTGATTCCTGCCCCGAATTTCTTGAGATTCCTAGGTGGACTAAGTCTCCATCTGTGGTGAATCAGTCCAACTGCTAGGCATGAAAATTTATTTTTGCATTTCTAGGTACCCATTTGGTAGATTCCTATTCTAGAAAAAACTCCCCAAAATTGGACTGTCGCCCAGCTTGGCATAAGTGTCCTAGTCAACTTTTCTAGTCAACTCTATAGAATTCCAGAGCCTCTTTGCATCCAACTTCAGATTCCAGGTGCACCTCTCTAGTCTTGTTTAATTCTGTCATTATTTACTTGCATTCTTAGGTGTTTTTGCATACATCACTATGTTTTCAAACACCTTGCATTTCTCCAATCTTCATTCAATAATTGATCTATTTTATTAGTTTTCTACATTTAGGCATATTTCATCCATCTTTACATTGATTTTGAGTGTAGAAATTACACATTTTGGATTCATTTCTCTCCTTTTAGGTGAAAAACCCTAGAACAGTTAGAGAACCCTTGAATACCAAAATCGGTGTCCACATTTTGGTGAACCCAAATTTTTAACATTTTTTCTTCTAATTTGAAGTGCATTTGCATCCTAGGTTTAATTTACATCAACATTACATTAGGTTTTTCCTTGTTTAATTTGAATCCTAGGGTTTTAAAACATGCATTAGTGAAAATATCATATAGCTTGCATTTTTGCATCATATTTAATTGGAAAACAACAAAATTTTGCATTTTCACACTGTACTTGCATCTGTTCATCTGAAAAGCATAAAATTGCATTTGAATTTTTTTTTTTTTTTAAAAACATCACTGGGACTAATTTTCCACACTGGGCGACTTAGTCCTTCTGCACATTTTTCACAGTAATTTTTTTCATTTTCTGCATCTTTATTTTCTGTTATTGCATTATTGTTACAATTTATAGATTTGTTGTTTTATTTAATTTAGTTTTCTTTCATTCCTTTGCATCATGGATTTTTGTTTTAATAAGTTTTGGATATCCTTAAAATCTTTAGTTGACATGTTAAACTGTTCCTTTAGAACTGATCCAGGTGATGACCTTGATCTTCCTCATGCTCCTTCAACTACATGAATTTCCTCCTCGTGATGTTGACATCATTGGAGAAGATGATGAAAACATGAATAAGTTCCTAAATGAATGCCTTGACAACCTTGAGGCTAATGAATCATTTTATCCATCCATGAAACAACAAGACCTTCCTATAGTCTCACCTCCTAATATGTTTGGTTACTTACATCCTGAAACAAACGAAGGACCTAAGTTCCCTCCATAAGGTGGACCTAGTTCTTCTACACAAGCAACCCCTCAACCATTCTATGATAACAAAGTTACAAATACCTAAATCAACCTTGAAGAAACTTACGGAAAAGTTTTTACCATCTTAAGAAAAAAATGATGTGACACAACAACTAAACATGACATTCATCAACTTTTAGAACAAACTCCAAAAGATGAAAACACAAGAGGGTTAGGATATCAAGATCCTGCTTATGACAACAAGCCTCCTTTAGAATATTGGAGACTTCATGATGATGGCACGGTCATATTTGATTCCCCTCCTGATCTGAATGTCCTTCCTAAAGAACAACCACTATCTCATAAAAATAACAAGGACGACAGTCAAATCATCTTAGGACCTCCTGCCCTAATCCCCTCTTGAGAGATTGGAGAATCTAGTAAATGCAAGAGGCCTTATAAGTTACAAAAACTGAAGTTTCTTCTTCATCCACCACCTAAATGTGAAAGGAAATTGCAAATCCTTTTAAACAAAGGACTCATATTATTACCACCTATGAATAGGTTGGTGATGTATCCCAAAGACACTAATGTTCCACATTGTGCATATCATCACATTCCTGGACATAGAAGTGATGAGTGTCACCAATTGAAAGAAATACTGAACAAGTATCATTTTGATGGTGATAATTTCTATCCAATAAATCCATAAAACCATCCTTCAACAACTTCTCATGTAATAGTTATAGAACGTTCTTTTCTCACTATTAGATGATCCCTTCCCATCACCCATCTCGATTCATTCTTGTCTTGCACTTAGTGGGGGCAAGAAGTTGCTCGCCTTGTCCTAGTAATGCATTTGTCCTTTTCCCCTAGCTATGTTTTTCACCCTCAACTTATCCCGACTAAGATTGGGAGGTGGATGACTTGCTCATAGGTTAAATTGCATTTTCCATACTAGTATTTGGCATTTTCTCTTTCTTTTATGTACTTGCATGTGTGTAATGTGTTCCCTCGTAATGTGTCATTTGATGTTCTCTCTCTTTGTGACATTTTTATATTTGTACCTTCAATCTTCTATATATGTTGTACATCGCTTTTTTTTTGTATTTTATCTCTTTCTTTTTTTTTCCTTTCGGGGATGATGCAAGGAATTGAGACCAAAATGTCTTTCATGTTGGCTCAAAAGGCCCCCTTTTTTTTTTCTTTTTCATTTATATTTTTCTCATGTTTTCCTTTTGGGGATGATGCAAGGCATTGAGACCAGAATGTCTCTTTCATGATGACCCAAAAGGCCCCTTTTTATTTTTCTTTGTCTTTTATCTTTTGCTTGTGTTTTCCTTTTGTGGATGATGCAAGGCATTGAGACCGAAATGTCTCTTTCATGTTGACCCAAAATATTTTCACCTTTTCATTTTCTTTTTGCTTGTGTTTCATTTTGGGGACAATGCAAAGTGTCAAGACATTATGTGTCTCTTCCATGTTGACCCAAATGGATCTTTCTTTTCTTTGATTTCACTCTCTTCGTATCATTCTTCCAATTCTATGTATTCGGGGAATGATGACAGTTTCAAGATCTTTAGAAAAAATTGCAGCAAAGAACATACTAACCCCAAATCCATAGATCCCTTATATGTTTGGTGTTTTTCATTTTGGGGGAAACCCCTTCCTTTCCTTTCTCTTTTTCCTTTCTCTCACATGACATAACCTTACTTAGAAACATATGACTTGGCATAGGGGCTTTCCAAGTTGGCTCTCATGTCTTCTTTTTTTTACATTTTTCATTTGATACTTTAAAGTAATTTCTCATAGTACATTGTGTAGCAATTCCTTTAAAGTGGGGGAATACATTGGCATTATTCTTTTGAATTATTCTTTTTATTGGTTCTTAGTGCAACCTTCTTACGTCATACAATGTGTTTTGTTGCTTTGTGGATGACATTGGGTGTGATGTCCTTCATGAGTGTGATCTATCTTAGCATATTACATTCCTCTTGGTAGCCTGATGCGACACACTACATTCCCTAAGTTGTGAATTTTTTATTCTTTGATCAGTCTTCTCTTAGAGACATTAGATACAATGTTCCCTAAGTTAAAGACCTCGCATGAACTAAACAAGACTCCTTTGAACATCTTTTGCATTTTTTATATGGCCACCTTGCATAACACAACTTGCATGCCTATAATGCCATCACATTTGTTCATGAACTCCAAGCATATGAAGCTTTGCTTCTCTCATGAAGCTTAAAATGTCATTTTATTTTGTGGCACCTTATTAAAGTTATCAGGAGGTATAACTTTGGTATGGTTGAGTGGGAAGCCCATTCTAAGGCATGACTTTCCCCATAGCCACCTATGTGTGTGTGAGTGCATAATAGCCATGAGTGTATGTTTATCACCTTTTTGGCCTTCTTACTTGGTGGAAAACCATGAGTTCTGTCACCTTAGAGTGAGTCTACACTTTTTTTTCATAACAAATAGCATAGATCTGATCCACAACGGGTTGGACAAACGATTGAAGCTTGATCTGATTTTATTTTCTTTCAACTTCCCTCTTTCATTATTTTGTGTGTTCCTTTGTGTTTGTGTTTGGTTTTCCATGGGATCTTGATCCTGGGGGCTTGATCATCCCTTTTGATTATTGTTGTCTCATCTTACCAGCATGAGTGCATTTGGATCCCTCTTGATATGCATATTAGGCTACTTTAGTGTGAGTTTGAAGCAAGTTCATCCTCTCACTAAAGTGGGGGCTTAATGTGTCACCAAAAAATGTATAGTTGGACATTTTTACTTTATTTTTCATAGATTTAATGTTTTCATGTTGTCAACGCATTCACATTAGTTCTTGGACCCTTGATAAACATTAAGAATTCTAGGATGTCTTGTAAAAGTGTTGTAAAGTGTTGTAACCCACTTCCACACTTTTCTAGGACCCTTTTATTATAATTCACTTAATAAACCTTTTTTATCACTTACCAAGTCTTATTTCGAAGTGTTGTAAAGAGTTGTAACAAACTTTCACACTTTTCTAGGCTTGTCATCACTAATTCAACCCTTTCTTATGTTTAAATGACCCCTTAATACATTTTCCAACCATACTTAAGTGTATTTTTGAGAACATTCCCTTTAAACCTCATTAAATGCACTTCAATCCATGACACCTAGTAAAATTACCCTGGTGGGACCAAGTCACCACCTGGGGCGACTTAGTCCCACTAGGCACAAAAATCAAAATAATTTTAATTTTTTGGCAGGATTTTATTCTCTCGACCTTAAGGTTGGCCTATGATGTGTTATTTTTGAGAAATATTAGAAAATAAAGTATAAATAAAGGGTTTTTCCTCTCATTTTACACTTAATTCATTTTCAAACAATTCATTCATCTACTTAATCATTCTCAAGCATTCTAAGCACTCCAAACATTATCAAATCATCCATTGGAGCATCTTGTTACATATATTTAGATTTCAACATTAAGGGTTTGGTGAGTTTGTGACATTGCATGTTATTCTTTCATCATTCTCTCTTTATTTGATTTCATTATCTAGGTTTTGATTACCAAATTGGGGTTTGACCAAGGCAAACTCCTATTCTCTAACCCTTAACACTTTTCCCCTCTTTGCATGTGTGTTTGCAGGTCTTGTATGTAGATTTTTCAAAGTGTTTGGTGTCAAAAATTGGTCAACAATCCATCAAAGTCATTCAAATTCAATAAATCCCTAATTGAAGCTTGAAGACCTCTTGTAGCCTATTTTCTAAAGTTTCTGAATCAAACACCTGCCAGGAAGGGAAGTGTAGACAACAAGCTACAGATTCCTACCCCAAATTTCATGAGATTCCCAAGTGGACTAAGTCACCATCTGTGGCCAATTAGTCCTACTGCTAGGGCTGAAAAGAGATTTTTTGTATTTATGGGTACCCATTTGGCAAATTCTTGTTCTGGCATAAACTCTCTGAAACTAGACTAAGTCACCCAGCTTGGCGTAAGTGTCCCACTCAAATTGGTAGCATTCCATAGCTTCTCTGTATTAGACTTCAGATTCCAGGTGCACCTCTCTAGTCTTGTTTAATTTTTTCATTGTTTACTTGCATTCTTAGGTGTTTTTGCATACATCACTGTGTTTTCAAACACCTTGCATTTCTTTAGTCTTCATTTAATAATTGATCTATTTTATTAGGTTTCTACATTTAGGCATATTGCATCCATTCTTACATTGATTTTGAGTATAGAAATTATGCATTTTGGATCCATTTCTCTCCTTTTAGGTGAAAAACCCTAGAAGAGTTAGAGAACCCTTGGATACCAAAATCAGTGTCCACAGGGATATCAAGTGATCTTGGAGGATTCTTGACAAGATACCCTCTTGATAAATGGTAGATTTTCCTTTATTATGCACCAAATATTTCTCTTTCTTAGTGTTTTGTGAGATGACATAAATATTAAGCGAAGATTCCTCTATCTCTTATGTTTCTTTCAAAGAATTATTTTTAATAGTGTTCATGTTAAGTGAAGGCTTTTTTCTTTCTATAAAAGGACAATAACCAAGACCATGAGTTATTTATTGCATGTTAGGCTCTATAGTTTTGCAAATACCTTATTCTGTAGCACCACATCCTTTTCCACTATACCCAAGTTGTTCCATAAGTTCATAACCTTTTCCATAAAGTTTTTTCATTGCTTTTGGATCTGGTTGTTGTTCATAATCAACTTCGTCAAAGGTTGTTGTGTAATTTTCTTTCTTGTGTTCTGAAGTGGTTGAGGTGGATTCTTTTGAAGGTTCTTCCAAGTTTTGTGTTGACATTAATACTTTTTCTTTTTCACACTTCTTTATTATGATCTTTGGTTGCCCATCAAAGCTACGTGTGAAATCCAAGGAACCCCAATCATCGTCCAATAGCTTTGTTATTTGTTCAATATGTTGTTCTTTTTCTTTTTTTTGCATGAGGTCTACTTGTGTGGTTGGTGTTAATGTGGCCAAAGTAATTTCCTTGCT
This sequence comes from Sequoia sempervirens, assembly GCA_007258455.2. Taxonomy (NCBI): domain Eukaryota; kingdom Viridiplantae; phylum Streptophyta; class Pinopsida; order Cupressales; family Cupressaceae; genus Sequoia; species Sequoia sempervirens. The sequence continues at coordinate 15,278 of VDFB02008521.1, forward strand.
TTTCTCAATGTTTAAATTTTTTTTTGGTTAGGGTCTACTTTGAGTGTGTAAACTTTTTTGTTGTAGATATACTTCATTTTACGATGAAGAGTAGAAGGAACCCCATTCATTACATGAATCCATGCTCTTCCTAAGAGAATATTATATGAGAGATCATGTGGCATAACATGGGTTGGTGTTTCCAATGTGGCCTTCCCAACTATAATAGACAAAGTGATCACACCAAGTGGTTATTTTCCTACATTGTTAAATCCCTTAATAGATCAAGCGTCTAGTTGAATTTTTGATTTATCCACATGAAGGCTATCCAAGAGGTTTACGCTACACACATTAAGGGTTGAGCCATTTTCAACAAGAGTTTTATTTATCCCTATCCTATTGTATTGAGCTATGATCATGAAAGCATCATTTTTTTTCACACTTCCAAAGAGGGGAGTTCACTTTGGTGGAAAACAATGCCATCATTTATTCCTTGAATCATGGCTATTATGTCATTCAGTTGTGCATTAGAAGGGATAGGTACTTATTGAAAGGAATTTTGAAGCATAATGTGATAATTAGGTGAATTCTAAATTAGGTCCCATAGAGATATCTTTGCAAGAGTATTCTTAAGCTGTTCAACAAGATCATACTCTTTCCCATTATGTGAAGGTAAACGAGGATCACTCGCCAATATGGGATTAGGAAAAGGTAAGGGTGTTGGGGTTGGTTGTTGGAGTTGTGGATTGTTTCTAGTGTTATATGTATGAGCAACAATATTATGACTCGACTGCTGCGACACATTATTCTTAGGTGGGTAGATGGTGAATTCGGGTTTGTTTTGAGTTTGAGGTTTGTGTGAAGGGGGGTAAAGGATGAGTTGAGGTTGAATAATATTAAGTTACCTTAGTGAAGGAGAGACTAATGTTCATCATCTTCATCTAAGGGAATAAGATCATTATTGTCAATGCTTTCCTTTTGTTGCACTATGATATCCTCCCTAGGAGGAGAGTTTTGAGGAGAACTACAAACCACATGTTCTTGAAATTTGAGGGTTGGTTATTCTAAAATGACTTCATCACAAGTAGGGGAATGATCAATGGTTGGATTATCTTGTTTATCAATAGTGAGGATATTAGGAGAAGGCTCTATTTGTTTGTCATTTTTCTTTAAGCTGTCATTATCTTGTGCCATAGAAGCTATCGTAGTAGGAGAGCTTGTAATATGTTAATTCATGGTTAGATTTTGTAAAGCAACTTCATCACTATTAGGGGAGGTATCCAAAGAAGGATCACTATGATTTTCATTCTTACCAAATAAATCTTCCCATATGGTAGGAGCATTAGGGAAGGGAGGGAAAAGATTCTCATGACTCTTAATAGGTATATCTTATGTCACCAACCTATCCTCTTTGCATCGAGGAGGGATATTAGGAGAAAGAAAATTTTGAGTGTCATGGCTATCTATGATATAATCTTATTTTGCTAAAAATTTCTCACAAGCAAGGGATGCATGGAGATTAGGCAAAGTGATGTTTAGAAATTTTTCTATAATCTCATCTTCTTGTTTTCCAATATCTTCCAAAGGGGAATGAGGGGAGGGACAATCAAGACCCTCGATGCTTGTATTTTCTTTCACCAAAATACCTTCATCACTAATAGGAGAGGTATCGAGAGAAGAACAAGTATGATTGTTATGATTGTCAACACTACCATCCTCACCAATTGATGGGTAATTTAATATTAAGGATTGTGTCAATGGTTGGATGATTAACATGTTTCTTAATGACCTCATTGGTGTAATATAAATTGAACTCATAAGAGGGGATGTTGTACTTATGCTATCAAGCCACATCAAAGCCACATCTCGTGAAAGAAAACATTCTATCATGAAAAATTAAAGAAAGTGCAATACAATGACCTAAAGTAAAGAAAGTGTAATGCAAAGCAACATCTCGTGAAAGAAAACACACTACCATATCAAAGCCACATCTCATGAAAGAAAACATGTTATCTTGAGAAAGTAAAGAAAGTGCAATGCAATGACCTAAACTAAGATGTTTAAATGTAATTTTCAGATGTGAAACAAGGTCATTTGTTGATTAAATTATGCAACAACTTGAAAGATGAAATGTTGTAAATGCAAATTTGAAATTGAGAAATGCATAAAATGAGCTAATTTAAGCTAGATAGATAATAAAATCATGTAATAGAAACTCAACCAACTGATAGAAATAGTTAATGGCAGTAAACAAAAGTGAAAAAACAAGGTTTTCATTGCTATAAAAGGTAGTTTCAGGGGTGCACTGGGATTGATTCGCCCAAGGTGGTGAATGAGTCCCAGTAGGGATTTTTTCAGAAATTTTCAGAAATTTTCAACTGCTTATTATGCTTCTTAGTTTGTATTATGTTTATCCTAAATGAAAATGCATTTTTTTGATGATTTGAGATGATTTGAGATGCAAAAATGGAACCTATATGCACTTTCACTAATGAAAAAATTTAGAAACCCTAGATGCAAATTAACCAATGCAAATCCTAATGCAAAGTTAATGCAAGCTAGATCTAGGATGATGATAGACTCCAAATAATAATTATGATGTTCAAAACTTGAGTTCACCAAAATTTGGACACCGAAAATGGATTCTTCACTTCCTTGTTCACAAAAATGGGGATACAAAGGAAGGGATCCGATTTTACAATATTCACATTCAAGGACACCTTATAGATCTCAACACAATGAAGGATGCAAGAGATCTGACTATAAGATATCCTTGGAGATGATTGAGACAAGAAAGGGGTTCACCACCAAGTGTAAACTTGGAAAATGCAAGATGTTTGAAAACACAGTGTAATATTCAAAATGGCCTAGAAAATGACTTAGAAATGTGAATAAAGCAAAATAGAAAGCTATAAAATAGAAAGTGTGCACAAGGAAAGGTATCAAAGATTGGAAACAACTTTGAAATTTTTGAAATGCTACTTTTTAAGCCCGATGGGACCCATTGGCCATTCTGAGAAAATTAGTCCCAGTTCTAGAAAACTGCACTAGAGCCTGTTTTAGCCAAATGGGTATCCAAATTCATAAAAACATTTGAAAAGCAGGTATAGTGGGACTCATTCACCACTAATGGTGAATGAGTCCACTTTGAATTTTCTAAAAACTCAAAAGTGGAATCTATAGCTCTCAGTCTGCTCTTTCTGTTCCTCCAAGTGTCCAGATAGGAAACCTTGATTTTTGGGGGTGTGAGTGACTTTTTGTGAATATTTTGACCTTTCCAATAGGGAAATGAATCCAAAAACTTTGTAGCCTATTCTTCAATGATCTCCAAGTCTTCAAAGCACCTAGATCTACAATCACACAAAGAAAGAGAGAGAAAATGTTGATTTTTAGAGAACAGGGGTTTGCCTTGGTCAAACCCCTTTTAGGTAATTAAACAAAAATGATGAAATAAGATGATGAAGCATGGAAATGAGACAATGTAATTAGAAACTTTCCATGATGATAGATCTTGAATTGCTGCAACAATAGATGGATAATCTACCCTTGAATGCCCTAGAATTATTCTTGAAATCTATCTTGATGACCTTGTGGAGACTTGAAATGCTTAACCCTAGAGTGCTTGAATTGATAACATGAATACCTTATGAAACAATGATTTGAGGGCTTGTTTTTATAGGCAAGGCACTCAAACAACTATTAATTTTATCCCTAAGGCCGACATTGAAGAAAGTTGAACTTAAAACCCAATTTTTTTCCACTCAAACTCTGAAAATAGCTCAAATGGGACTCATTTGCCATCTTGGGAAAATGAGTCCCACCTAGATGTGACTCATTCTTCCAAAGTGGTGAACAGGTCCCACAGGGGCTATTTTTCTAGTTGGGATGTCAGGGAATGTATAAATAAAGTTCATATGTCAATCTAGTCATGTTTTTTATTAGAATATGCCTTGGGATGCACAATATGGGGTCATAGGGGCCTATTAATGATCATATAAAGGGTAATTAGGGCTAGGGACAAAAATTTCAATGTGAAAGTGTGATTAGATACACTCTACAACATTAAAATGAGGTCCACATAGCCTAGAAAGGCACAAGATCCAATGTGAATGTGTAAAACACATTACAACATTAGATTAAAACAAAGTTTAATTCAAAAGCCTTCTAAATTAATGTGAAAATGCAATTAAATATATTTTATAGCATTTAATTAAAGGAAAGATAGGTCCATTAGACTTAAATGCTTAAGAAAAGTCTATAAAAGTGTGAAAGTCATTTACAAAACTTTACAACACCTTTACAAGATATCAATAAATGCATTTTATTCAGTTTACAAGGGCCCAAGATCTAATGTGAATGTGTAATACACCTTACAACACTAGATTGAGGTGATGTTAAATCCAATTTATCATTAATTAATATTGAATCAAGCAAGGTGCACTTTTTTGATGCTACACTAATGTTGAATCTCAACAAGAATTCAAATGAAAGTTAAAATAAACATTTATCAAAACAAATCATTCTAAACTATGAAAGAATTTAAATGTCTACTCTTACCCATTTGAAACTTATCCTATTGTGATATTGGTGTCATGTTGATGTGGAACAATGACCCTTTCCCAATCCCATGATAAGTGAGCTTGTTTCAATCAATTATATTGAAGAGAATTGATGAAATAGTTGTGATATGTGGATGAAAACATGATTCATGCTAAATTGAACATGATGCAAGATAAATTAATATGATTTTATGCTAAAAATGATCTAAATATGCAAAATCTAAAAGATTCAAACCCTAATTTATAAACAAGCTAAATGGATGCATGGAAGCCATTAATGGAAGATTAAAGCTAATATGCATCTAAAATGAACTAAAATATGCTAAATGTGATGAGTGTGAGTGTGAGTGATTTCAATAGAATAATTTTTCCCTAAAATATGGATCCATTTGTATCCAAATAGTGACCTATTTATAGGAAAGAAAATGAAAAATGAAGGGTTGAGATAAAAAAAGGTTAATAAATGGTCAAGAATGGAGGAAATGGGAGGCATGGATCATGGATTCTCATCAACGGGTGGGAATGAAAGATGAGATTTAATCAAGGGTTCTTGTTTCTTCCAAAAAAACACACTTTTGACCTATTTAAGAGGTCAAAAGTTAACTTGCTCAAGAGGTTTCAAGTTTAGTTTGTTCAAAAAGCCAAGTGAGAATATTCCCTTTTTCAAATGATTGGAGGAGAGACAATATTCTTTGGAATATTCTCATGGGTGAGGAAAAAGGTTATTTAGTTAATTAAAACTAAATTAAATTATGAAAAAGAGGAATATTCTTTTGAAATATTCCCTTGAAAGTGGGAGGAATTGGATTAATTAGATAATTGTTAATTAAACAAGGTTTAATCATACAATTAGGGAAATTAGAAGAATAAAGTGATATTCATTAAATTAAATGATTTAATAAATGAGGAAGGGTGAAATGATATTTAATTAAATAACTTAGGATTATTTAATTAAATAAGAAGACTTAGGAAATTGAATTAAATAGTTTGATTTATTTAATTTAATGAGATGAAATGTTAGCGTGAAAGAGAGCGAATTAACTCAATTTGATGAATTAGGTTAATAGCCAACAATGATGCAATTAATTAAATAGCTACACTATTTTAATTAATTAAGAAAAAAGAGGATGGATTTCAAGAGGAAATGATGTTAGTATACTTGATTTGAGTGTATGATATCATTCATGACATTTTTCAGTGTCTACATTGACAGTTTCATGTAGTGAAAAAAAAAATAGCACATAATACCCAAAAATATGCAAAAAAACACTTGTACAAGGACTATTATGCCTAGGTGGGAAAATGAGTCCAATTTAGGGTTTCTAAGCCTAAATGAACAAATTTTGAGTTGATTTTAATATGTCTAGGTTATGTGCTCAATTGATTGTTTGCAATTATAGATTTCTAATGAAATTGAATGATGTAAAATGAAAAAATGCAAAGTATATGCACTTTTCACTCATATAATATTTAGAAGTCCTATATACAATTCAACTAATGCAAATATCATGTAAAGTTGATGTGATCTAGACCTAGGACTATAATGTTCTCCAAATTAAAAATTCAAGGTTCCAAAGGTCGGGTTCACCAAAATGAATCAAAGGGAAATAGGGTTCAACCTTTTGGGAGATGGAATTGGACCTATTTCACACTTTAATTCATTAGGAAACTAGATCCCTCAACCAAGTGAACTGATTGAGGAATGGCTAGTGGATTCCTTGGATAATTGGATGGGGGTTCACCATTAAATGAAGCTTCAAAAGGGAGAAATGTAAACACTTATGCAAACTCACTATGTGTAGTGACAAAAAAAGTATCAGTTTTCCTCACTTAATTTGGCAATGATTAACATTAAAATAGACCTAATGTTTCCTTGATATAGTGTTGTAATGTGTTTTACACATGTACGTTGGATTTAGGGCCCTTTTAAACTAAATAGACCTAATTTTACCTTAATTTAATGTTGTAAAGTGTATTTATTTACACTTTCACATTAAGTTTTGAGCCCTCTTGCATTTATGACCTTCATATTATCATTAATAGGACCCTAAGACCTTGTATTATGCATCCCAAGGCTTATTTCAACCGAAATCCTAACAAGATCAATAAATAAACTTGATATTTCAACTCCTCGATATTTCCTCCACCTGAAAAGGCCTAGTGGGAGCCATATGCAACCTTGGGTGTATTATTCCCATCAAAATGGGACCTTTGTGCCACAATTTGCATATGAGTCCCATTTGGCCCCTTTTTAGGGTTTTGAGCAAGAAATTAGGGTTTTGAATTCAAATTTCATGTATGTCAGCATTTGGGATCTAATAAACAAGAAATTGGATGGAATACCTATATAAACAAGGTTTCAAATCATTATTTCACCTAAGCCTTCATGATATCAACCTAAGATATCAAGAGTTAAGCATTCTAAGACTTTAGAAGAGCATCATAGGGTTTTCAAGAGCATTTCTAAGGCATTCAAAGAAAGATTTCTTCATCATTTGCTACAGTAATTCAAGATTCATCATCATGTAAAGATCATAATGAATCAATAATTTTGTGGAGCTAATGTTGTGATGTAGCATTGAAGATCCATTTGCAAGAATTGTTTCACATCTAATTTAAGATCAATATCTACATTTTACATAGCCACTTCATGTTAGATTGTTGATTTACATTTCAAGACATCATTCAAGCTATCATTTTTCATGCTTCACATTTCATGTTTCACGTTCATGTTTCATTGTTTCATCACAGGGTTTAATTACCTAAATGGGGTTTGACCAAGGCAAACCCCTATTTCATAACAATTAACAATTTTTTCTCTCTCTACATGTGTGATTGCAGATCTAGGTGTCTTGGAGCTTGAAGGATCTTTGAAGACTAAGTTGCAAGGTTGAGAGAAGTTGTCAAGTTGTCACAAGGTTGTCATCTTCACAAAAACCCACCTATATGTCTGAATTTAGAGTTTCAAATCTGGAAATAAAGTGTGGAAGAGTAGAGATATGAGAGTAGATTCAGGTCTTGATCCTCCAAAAATGAAAAGTGGGATTGATACGCCACTTGTGGCATATTGAGTCCTAGTACAACTCATTTTCCAAGTTTCAATGAATTCAGATCAACCATTGTGAGATTCAAGTTTTTGCACAAACCTTAGTCTAGGACTAAATTGCCCATACTGGCGTATGAGTCCTAGTGGGCATCAAAAAACAAGATTTTAGGATTTTGGAGCTTGTTTTGACCTCATCACTCTCCTAGATAGACCTTTGTACTTCCTTGATCTTTTATTCTGCATTTTAGTTTCATTTCCTACGTCATCTAATTAGGTTTTGCATAGTAATTTGCATGTCATTTACATCTCTTATTTTTCCAAGCCCTTGCTTGGTGGTGAACCCTCTTATTATCTTTAATCATACCCTAGGTCATCCCTATTTCATATCTCTTTCCCCTTTACATCCTTGGATTGAGATCTCTAGGGTTTATTTGAATGAAACAAGAGTGAAATAAGACCATATCCTTGTGCTCCATCTCCTAAAAGGTGGGGCACCCTATTTCCGTCGTTTCACTATGAAACCTAGGAAATGGAAAGCATAAAATCAAACTAATAAATTGAATGGAACAAAAAAGTACTTGGATGAATGGAGATGCCAAGACAAGATATGCAAAATCTTAAAACTTTTATTAGGGTTCACACCAAGACTAATACACCAAGTAGGGTGTATGAGTCTTGCTCAAGGTTTTTCATGACAGAATCTAGAATTCTTTTGAAAGTTGATCATGATCTGTAGAATAGTGATGAAATACTATCCCAAGACTAATATGCTAGGTTGGGTGATTTCGTCCACCTATAGGTTTTTCTAAGTATCTTTTCGAGTCCTCCCAACCCAGATCTGACACTTTTGAATGTTGTCAAAAGTCTATATCAGGGACTAAATCACTAGGCTAGGTGAATGAGTCTGGTTCACCTAAATCTACAAAAAACACATCACAAGAGAGAGAGAGAGAGAAAATGTTGTTTTGTTAGAAGATGGTGGTTTTCATTGGTCAAACCCCGTTTTGGTAATTAAACCCTAAAATGAAATGAAAAAGTATGAAGGAATTATGAATGAACAAATGCAATACTACAACTCACCAAACTCTTGATATGAGGTTTACAAACTAGTGTGAAATGGCTAGGATGAATGTGGATCTTGAATCTTGATTGAATGCTTGAAGATTTGTCTTAAATGCTTGCTTGAATCATGAAACCTACATCACAAATTTTAGCTCACAAACAAACATGATGCATGAAGACTTTGACATGATGCTTGAATCTTGAAAATTGCTCCAAATGCTTGATAACTTGCTCTTGAATGCTTTTGATCTCATAAAATTGGTAGGATGCTTAGATACTTGAAAGCTCTAGGTCTTAGATAAAATTGTTAGGATACTTGGATACTTAAAAGCTCTAGATCTTAGATAAAATTTCTAGGTGAAATAATGATTTGAAACCTTAGTTTTATAGGAATCCTATCCAATTTACTATTTATTAGATCCCAAATGTTGACATTTTCAAAATTTGAATAAAAAAACCTTGATTTCCTGCTCAAAACCCTAAAAAGTCCCTAAATAGGACTAAAATTCCAAGGGTGGTATATAGGTCCCACCTAGGGGGACTAATACACATAGGGTGGCATATTAATCCCACCCTAAGTTTTTGAGGTGAGAGAATGTCAGGGAGTTAGAATATTAAATGCATTTATTGAATTTGTCAAGATTTTAGTTGAAATAAGCCTTAGGCAACATAATAAAGGGTCTTAGGGGCTTATTAATGATGATTTAAATGACATGAATGCAAGGATACTAAAATAGGTCCAAGAAGAGTGTGAAATTGTACTATCTCTAAGAAGGGAGTATAATTTTTGACACTATAGTAACACTACTTATAAGATATTTTCAAAGATAAAGGTCAATAGACTAAAGTTGGTCTTGAATAAAATGATAGTTGTTAACTAGAATGGTTTTGTTCAAGGAAGACACATTTTTGATGTAGTAATTTATACACACAAGGTGTTACATTCTATGGAATTAAGCACGAAACAAGGTATGGCTCTGAAACTTGATATATTGAAGGCTTATGATCATGTCTCTTGGTCGTTCCATTTTACTATGCTAAAAAAAATTATTTCAAGGAAAGATTTCTTAACTTAATTATATCTTGTGTAACAACTCCAAAGTATTTAGTTCTAGTTAATGGCATGCCAAAATTCTTCTTCTCATGTGGTAGAGGATTAAGACAAGGTGATCCTTTGTCAACATTTCTTTTTGTTATTGTGGAAAAATGCCTAGGATGAAATATTAAGAAACAACTTAACAAAAACCTATTGAAAGGGTTCAAAGCTACTTCCTCACTTCCCCTGACCTCCCACCAAAAATTTGTTGATGACACCATTCTTTTAGGGGAGGCTTATATCTTGGAAGCTAGATAGTGGAAAGACATTTTAGATAAATATGTTAGAGCTTCAAGTCAGTATATCAATTATCACAAAAGCAAGATCTATTTATTTAACACTACCTAGACAATAAAAGAGAGAGAGTTAAAAACATAATTGGATGCCAAGAAGCTAATCTCCTGACTACTGACCTTTGCCTACCTCTCATTTCCAAAAAACCCCATAGTAATTATTGGAACTATATTATTGAAAATATCCAAAGAAATTGGTTGGATGGAAAGGAAGGTTGTTAAGCCTTGTAGGGAAATTGCAACTTTTGAAAGCTTCTTTACAAAACATCCTTGTCTACTATCTCTCCCTCTTTAACACCCCGACCTTCATAGTTGAAAAGATAGAAATGATTCAAAGGATATTGCTTTGGTCTAGTGTAAAAGAGATGAAAATATTGGCTCTTGTTGGATGGGATAAATTTTGTACCTTGAAGATAGATGGTGATTTGGGCATAAGAAGGATCAAAATTTTCAATAAAGCTTTAGTGGAAAAAATGGGCTGGTATCTTCTGGAAAGAGCCAAAGACTAGGTTTAGATTCTTAGAGAAAAATATCTGGGAAACAAAGATCAAAGCTGCTTCTTGAGGAAAGAGGATCTTCCCTATGGCTCTATCTTCTAGAATAACTTGATCAAGATTAGAGGAACTCTAAAATAAGGAGTGAAAATGAGAATTGGGAATGGTCAGAGAACAAACTTATAAGAAGATGCTTGGAAAAATTGTGCCCCTTTGTCATCAAGTGACAACCTTAAACAAATTAAAATCAAATTGGAAAAAGCTATTGGAAAAAATTTCACTAATTATATCAATTGGGATGGATTGAGGCCTAAATGGATAAATTTTAAAAATTATATGAGTAATGTTGTTCTTAGAGGGGGAAGACAGTGTGTGATCAAATGTATATTAAACAATAAATCAAACACACCAAAGAAACTTTAAATCAAAGCATAAAATAAAGAAAAGAAATGCAAACTCCGTTTATGCTTCAAAGATGTTCCATTGTCCCCTATCTCCAGTGTTTTTGTTGATTGCAACTTGCTCACAGATCTTGGGATAGGCTCAACAAATGGTCTTCCTAGAGAATGAGATTAAAGATGAATGCATGCTATGCTAAGATATGATTAATGTGCTATGATTACTTGTTAAAAGAAATTAGAATTAAGAAATGCTATGAATTTTAAAGTTGATGCTAACAATGCTAAAATGCTAATCGCCTGAATGTTTGTATCTAATGTGTAGGCATTGTGTGTGTGTTGTAACCAATGCTTGGGTTCGCAGGGGTATTTATAGAACTTTCAAAAGATTCTAATTGGCTGATGTGATCAATGGCTGTGAAAATTCCTGGCAGATCGAACGGTCAAAGATGGATAAGAGTAGAGAGAAAAATAGAAGAAAACAAAAAGCAAGATTTGTTTCCTTTTTCGTAAAAGAGATAAGATGAAATGATAAAGATGAATTGTAAAAATAATCTTTTTGCAAGATTTTGGAAAGATTTTGAAGATAAATAATGAATTTACTAAACTCATTATTCATTTATTGGTGACATGGAAGATTTTCTTAATTAAATAGAATATTTAATTAAGATTTGGAGAATAATGGAGGATTTCATAATTAAATGAAATGTTTAATTATGATTTGAAAATATATGAAAGATTTTTAATTAAATAAAGATATTTAATTAAATTCTTTAAGAAATGACATGTGGATGAAATTAATAAAATAAAATATTTAATTAATTAGAATAAATTTTTGAATAGGAGAAAAGAAATATTTAAATAATGATAATGTATATTGATGAGAGGGATTCAGTGATTTAGCTCCCAATAATTGACGAAATAATGATAATGTATATTGATTCTTTGGTCAATAGATAGATAAATGGTCTTATCATCATGTTGATATGGATATAAATGATAGAAGATCTGATAAATGATGAATTGATAAATTTTCTTCCTAAAATAGAAAGTAAAGAGTAGATAGTTGATAACTTTGTTTCCAAAGAGTAGAATGATTGATTGCATTGCGATTTGCTAAGAACTTTTCTTTAAAAAAACAACAAAGAGTGGATAGCTGATAACTTTGTTTCTAGTGAAGGAAAAACAAAGAGTAGTTAGATTGAGATGACTTCTAATAAATTACTTTCAGCGATAGAAAACAAATAGTAGATGATTGATAGGACTTCTGATAATTTTTATTTTTGCAATAGAAAACAAATAGTAGATGATTGATAAGGATTTTGATAAATTTGCTTTTTGTGATAGAAAACAAATAGTAGATGATTGATAGGTCTTCTCATAAAAAAAATTTCTACGATAGAAAACAAATAGTAGATGATGTGATTGAAAACATATTTGCATTCGTGATTGAAGTACAAATAGGAAGATGATTTGATTGTTGATAAACTCATCATGATGAAGATAGATAGTAAAGATTTCATCTGATGTCTGATAAATCCATCTTGATGAAGATAGATAGTAAAGATTTGATTTGATGTCTGATAAATCCATCTTGATGAAGATAGATAGTAAAGATTTGGTTTGATTTCTGATAAATTTTATTTCATTGAAAAACAAAAACAAATAGTAAATGAGGATTGATATATTGATTTGAGATTTTGAAAGATAGAGGGCATGATTGCATGATATGAGGCATTGATAGATAAATCACATGATATGAGTCATTTGATAGATAGAGAGATTATGATTGACCTTTACACAATTAAGGTGTGTCGGGACCATGCGTAAATCCTGGGGCAGGAGGTGCAGGAGGCGGTGGACTTCCACCATAGAGGCCAGCTCCATCAGGGGGCACTAGTAGTTAGAGTTATGAGACTCATTATTGATTCATTCACACATCATGATGTATATTATTTTTGGAGCATGTAGGTTATTTTGGTCAGATCTCATGTATCTCTCTTTGGAATTTTTAGCTTCATTGGACATTGGACATTTGTATTATTTTTGATGAGCGATGATATGCATCGGCAATGATTTTTTATGATGTTATGTGCATTTATGAGATGATGATGTGATATGCATGTATTTCTGCATGATGTGATATGGATTTTGATATGCATTTCAATGATTTGATGACCAACATGATAGGAAGGATGATTGGATATGATGTTTATATGATGATGATGAAAAATTATTTATGATGTGTACTAATGATGTCATGCAAGTGGATGATGATGATAAAAATGCAATGTGTTGAAATGATATGATATATGATATGAAATGTTATGAAAATGTATGTTTTGCAAATGATGTGGAAATGTAATGTATGTATGAAATTTTTGTTTTCGGATTTTTCTAATGCAATAAATAATGATGATGTGATGGAAAATGGATGTTGTGTTTATGAAATGAATCATGAATGTGTAGTATGCATATGAATTAGGAAAAGATCTGAAATGATATGTGAGATGGGTCAAATGTTATGTGAAAAATGGCATGATATATAAATAATATGAAAATGATAGATGGGTAAAGATATGATATGAATGTAATGTGACGAATGATAAATGATATGAAGTGAAATGATTAATAATAATGAAATGTATGATAAGATGATAAATGGTATGTAATGAAATGCGATGAAACAAATGAAATGATAATGCTAAATGAAATGACAATGAAAATGTAATGAAATTATAAGTGAAATGAAATAGATTATGAAATGATGACACAAAGATAGAGTATGATAATGAAATGGTAATAAATATGATAAATGGTAATGAAGATGTAATGAAATGATAAGTGAAAATAGATTATGAAATGATAAGTGAAATGAAATGATAAAATGAAATGAAATGAAATGCTAAAATGAAATGAAAAAATGAAGATGGTAAATGAGATGTAACCATGTAGAATGAAAATGACATAAATATGAAAATGATAAGTAAGATGTTAATGATATGGAGATGATAGATAATATGAAAATGAAAATGATATGAAATACCTAATGGATAAATGAATGATATGAAATGATATGAAGATGATATAAAATGAGAATGATCAATGGCATGAAATGAAATTATATGATATGAAAAATGAAAAATGAAATGATAATGCATAATGATGGATAACTAAATGATAAAGTATCTAAATGATATGAAAATGAATGATAAATGATAAACTATATGATATGTACAAGACCTAGATGAAATGATAATGATTAATGAAATGAGGATGAAGATGAAAGATGATAATGAAACAAATGTTCGAATGTCCTCCACAAATAGTCCAAAGAGACATGACAGTTGTTGATGTTTTTGTTCATCCTTTTTAAAAAGCTGATGCAAATCCAGTATGTAGATATGTACAATGATCTAAATGAAATGCAACTAAATGAAACCAACTATTTGTTGAGCCTTCTATTAGTTTTCTTGAATCATCATAGAGTGTTTTAAAATGTTGGAAGTATGTACAAGCATCAGAAGGGAAATTAGTGCCAATGATGACCTGAGTACAACTTTCATGATTTTTGATATAGAAAGTGAACAAAAGAATTGATGTGTAATTGAACCCAGATGACCTAAGCATTTCTTGTATAAAAAGACAAAGATTAACCACTTTCTGATGCAAATGTGGAATTGTCATCAATGATACGCTTTGGAAATTATGTCTCACAACATATTTGCACCAAATTGATAGTTAATCTCAAGACAACAGACAAAGAAAAATCATCCTCTTTCCTAGCCACTCTAGTTCAGTACATCATCAAGTGTGCTCTATAGAGATGATATCAAAAATTAAACAACCATTGTTCAAAATATAACACTGCTATTCCAAACATTATTCATATTTTAGATCATCTAGATATGAGTCATGATATGGTACTTAACTGAAAGTTGTTGTGATATGGATTAATGATTGGATAGCTATTCATGTGATTTGATTGTTTGTTTGCATGATCAAATTTTATGTCATTGTCTAGCTACTTCGGTAAAACCTAAAAGTTGGTTTCCCCCAGTATGTCAATGTTTTCCCTGAGTATTGACACAACTTGCTAAAATGAATATGTACAATGATCAATCCATGGTAATATGTTATCGCTCGAGGAAAATGATGACTGCATGATGTTGGTATGGCCCTAAGATGATGGAAATATGCATGAAATAATGGCTGAGAAGCTAAGTGCAGAATATGAACTAATAGATGGAGAGCCACAAATAGCATTTGTTTGCCAGATTTTCCCTATTTGTGTTTATTGCATTTTTCTGATTTCTTTTTGATTTTTTTTTTGTATTTTTCTTGTTTTGTATTTTGATGTTTTTTTTTTGGGATTTTTTTCAAGGACATTTAAGATGGAATGGGATGACCAATTGAAGAAACAAGATGCCCCACAATATAAGAGAAGATGCATGATGAAGGATATGGTATGGAAGATTTGGATGAAGTGAATAGGATAAGATGCATTGTTTTCAAGAAGATCATTAACCTTGTCAAGATCAAAGGTGAAATGAGGATAATGACCATGAATGATAAGAGGAAAATGGAAGATAGTATATGGATAGGGAGATGGATATGAAAGATAATATTTGCATGATATGGGAATGGAGGAAGGGCTTAAGCATCAATTTTCACCTAATATCCCTCGAATATGTGCTCTAATAGACCATGGGAATGGGAATTAGACTTATAAATGTTGGCATGATAGTAGAAGCTAAGGCCTTATTCAAAGCTTTGAATTAAAGGAGGAGAATGGGGATTGGGTGTTGGATAATGGATAGGAGGTTGGAAGGCTTGGTGATGGATAGATGGAAAGGATGGCAAGATTAACATTGGCACACACCTTGAAAGGTGATGGAGTGATGGAGGAAAAGTGGATTTGGAAGGTGATATGTTTTGAGATGGGAGATGGTGAGAAGCTTTCGGATCAGAAAATTTGGATGCCAATTTTGATTTTATTGCTTCTATGAGACTTTTGGGAATCCACATGACTTTTGATTTTGATATTTGCTTTATGGGCCTTTGTGGCCTTTGAGATTTTTCTCTTTGATTTATGGACCTTTGTGGTATTTGAAAAATTTCTTTTGAATTTTTCTTTTGCTTTGATGGACATTTGTGGCCTTTTGAAATTTTCTTTTGATTTTTGGATCGAATTTTCTTTTATTTTTGCATGATTCTTCGAGGAGACATGTTGATCCTTTGATACATGTGGATTTTTATATTGAAGCTTTTGACATTTGGAACAAAAATTTCTTCCAAAAGAAATGGGAGGAGTGTATTGAGATGACCGATATGGAGGTATGATGGATGAGTTAATGTAGGAAGAATTTTGAAAGTGGATCAAGGATGTATGCCTTTGTTGTTCTTGAAGAACAGGAGATGGAGAAACGTGGGAGCCTAATATGGATGGAAGGGTTGATGAACTAGGGTTGGGATGATAAGGACCAAGGATAGATGGAAGGTTTGATGAACTAGGATAAGGACCTAGGATAGATGGAAGGTTTGACGAACTAGGATAAGGACCTAGGATAAATGGAGTGTTTGATGGACTAGGATAAGGACCTAGGATGGATGGAGAGTTTGATGGACTAGGATACCTAGGTTGAGCATGAGGACATGGATGTGCTTGGATAGAAAGGGGTTCTAGGATACCTTGCTCATGAAGGCCTAAGCCTTTGCCTTTGTAATTCATAATTTCGCACATTCGTTTACCCATGGGATATGCATTGTTTGCGAAACAAGATGCAAGTCCATTTTGAGGAGGATATGATATGGATGAAATGATAGGTGTTGGAAGTAAACTAGAGTGGATAAAGGTGGAGGATCCCAATTTAAATGTGTGGGGTTCATCGATAGCTTGAAGAGGTGTGAGAGGCTCTTGACATGAGGATGATAAGATACTTTGATCTTGATTAGGAAAAGAATCGTTAAATGAAGGATATGGAGTAGCTTGATCATCAGATGGAAGGGAATCTTTAGATAGGATGGAAGAATTGTTTTGCTCCTGGGATGTGATGGAATCATAAGGGAGTATGGATTCATTGAATGGGGTGGATGGAGAACTTGGAAGAATTTTTTTTTCTTAAGATGGAAGAGGATTATCAAATAATGAAAGGAGGGGATCATCATATGGTTGTTGAGAAATGGGATATTGATCAAAGATAGGAAGTGTTTGTAGAATGTCTTGATCGAGATGTGTAGATTGAAGTGAATCATTGGATGTAGAGGATATGATAGAAGAAGGTGATTGAATGGAATCATTATCTTGGGTGAAAGAATCACGAGGTTCATTTTGAATTATGGGGGATGAAGATAAATGCATGACATGATAGGATTGGTTAATTTTATTTGATGGCTTAGATTTGGGCTTCTCATTTAACCTTTGCAAAAATTCAAAAACATTGAATTTGGATGTTGTTTTAGGAGGAGAAGTGGTTACATTCATATTTCTATCAAAGGACTTCTTAGTTGTGCCCCCTTGTATTTCCTTGATTTTCCTTTGGAGTTCTCTTATTTGTTGGGCAAGAGTACTAAGATCATTTAAGGGAGTTTCAGTCTTTTCAGGATCTTCCTTAATTTTCTCCATATCGTAGTCAAAGGGAAATTTGGCACCTTGGTTTGCCAATAAAAGAAAGTAGCCTTCTTTATCTCACTCTAAGATCTTGTCCAAAATTATGTGAAACTGTGGATCCTGTTCAACTTCTTGAATCATTTCATTGGTTATTTCATCATTTGAACTATTCCCAGTATGAAACCTATGAAAAGGATTTTCTACCCTATCACCCATGTTGTAAAGTGGATCTCTTCTTTCATCTTCTTTGT
Organism: Sequoia sempervirens; assembly: GCA_007258455.2. Lineage (NCBI taxonomy): Eukaryota > Viridiplantae > Streptophyta > Pinopsida > Cupressales > Cupressaceae > Sequoia > Sequoia sempervirens. Next base: position 33,066 of record VDFB02008521.1, read on the forward strand.
GTTTTTTTGGGACCTTGTGACAATAGGAATATGCTTTTGAAATTTTCTTCTAAACTTATATCACAAGTTTGAGAAGTGCACAAATGATGGTGTCTTGATCTGATAAGATGAAAATCCTATGATATGATCAAATCATGTTTCTAACACTTGATTGTGGCTTCCAAGATGAAAGGATATCAAAATCTTATTGGGGAAGTTGAATCAATAATCAAAAACTTGTTTGAAAAGATGCACTTTTTGAGATTTGATCCTAGTCTCGAAAAATGGTAAGTGTATCAAATAGCCTAGTTTGTTTCCAAGATCAGCGAATGATTTGGCTGGGATGAGTGGGATATTCAATTGAGGATTGCGGTATAAAATTGAACTCAAGAGGCTAATTTTTATTGTGTCATTGAGATAGAACTCTTCTTTGGAAATAGGCTTAGGAATACAAAGGCTCTACAACGTACTCGTCAGTAAATCCCCTAACAAAATATTGGTACTTATGAAGGAGCAAGATGTTTCGACTCTTGTAAAGGAATTTTATTTGTTGCAAATTCTTTTTGTAACCTAAATGTTTCTTAGGTTTCTTGATCCTACTGGAAATTGACTTCCTAACAAATGTGGTGGATTTCCAATCTCTAAGCATAGAAGATAACAGGTATGTAGCTAGTCCAATGATGGTAGAAACTCAGATTCTGGTAGAAAGGCTAATTCAATCAAATTCTTAGTGCTTTCTTGGATGATCTTAATCTGATTTAATGTGAGGAAAACACAACAAACACTCTAAAAATAGTTGTTCTTTTAAGCCCTAAACATCGAGTGTATGTTCAAAAATGTTTTCAAGAAATGTTTTCATAGGTTTTTGCACAAAATCAAGAATTCAGGCAGACTCACTCTTAGTGCTCAAGTAGGTCATCATAATAATCAACAACCCACATCTTAGAACTACATTGACTCACACAACCATGTCACCCCCGAAGGGGCACCCATGTTTTTGTCTTTTATAGGCACATACTCAGAGTGATGGAAGTGGATACTAGATCCCCTGAGCAAACGGTCCTTGGAAGTTATATGGTGAGTGTCTTGGGGGCAGATTCTTCCCTCCCCTTGCACTATGATTATTAGGATGTTCGAAAACTTACACGATTGGATACTACACTAGGTTCTTAGTAAGGGGTTTTGTTTAGTGCGGAAATAATAAACTCTCTTAGGAGACCTACCAACCTTTAGAAAAAAGGCTTTCGGGATGGTTATCTTGCACACTACCATAAAAAATGGGTTTCCCAAGATTTGCTTTAAATTTTATAGTGGGGTGGAATAGCCTGCCTTTGGCTTGAACCCACTTGGGTTGTTCCTCTTGGGTGAGTAATTTTTCCCACAAGAGCAAGCCCTCTAAAGGATGTAATAAATCATTAAAATTGTAGAAAATGAAAAGGAAATTTTGGTATTTTGATCACCCAGTTAAGGGGAGAGCATAGACCTATTGCCACAAACAAAGAAAGAAATATTATTTTTAAAGTCCAAATGACAATGATTTAATCTATGTGAAGATGTTGCTTCACAACAAGCATGAGATTCATTTTAACTGCAAATCAATGTGTGGTGACTACCCTAGGATTGCTTCATTTTAAATTCCATGTCTATATTAGGATTGGTTCATTTTAAATTATTGTGTCTACCCTAGGATTCGTTAATTTTAATCCAAAAGTAGCAATAAAACCACTGGCCACAGTCGCATTGGATCAAGAGAGTAAATTATACAAATTACAAATGTGCTAGAACAAAAATCATATGCGTTGAAGAATATGTGAGAATTTGAAAATTTCAACTCTTTCAAAGTTGATAAAAACCTACACCATTGGATAGCTTATGAAATTCTACCCCATTTCAAAACAAAAAGCTGTGAAAAAGACCAAAATATGACTAAGATATGGCCATTTTAAGGTTGACTATAAAAGTGCTAAAACATAGGCCATATGCGCTAAAAAAAGTGTCAAATGCGCTAAAAAATGCTAGATGTGCTAAAAAAAATGTCAAATGCGCTAAAACAGATAGTAAATGCACTGCAAAAAACCTTAAATGCGCTAAAAGAAATCCTAAATGCGCTAATCTAGAAATGTAACTTTTTAAAACAAAATTTTAATATAGAAATGCAACTTTTTAAAACAAAATTTTGATGAAGTGAGCTAATGTATATGCCTTTTTGTTCCCTATATGCGCTATTATATTCCCATGCGCTAAAACAGTTCTCGGATGTGCTGAAAGACTTGCAAAAACGCTGAAAGAAGCCCTAGATGCGCTACAGAAACCCACGAATGCGCTAAAACATGATTTTTTTTTAAAAGCCGAACTTCTGAATGTGGAAACCTGTCAAAAAACCATGCAGGTAGATGTATATTAAGTGTGATCAAATGTATATTAAACAATAAATCAAACACACCAATGAAACTTCAAATCAAAGCATAAAATAAAGAAAAAAATGCAAACTCCGTTTATGCTTCAAAGATGTTCCATTGTCCTCTATCTCCAGTGTTTTTGTCTATTCGAGCTTGCTCTTAGATCTTGGGCTAGGCTCAACAAACGGTCTTCCTAGAGAACGAGATTAAAGACTGATGCATGCTATGCTAAGATATGATTAATGTGCTATGATTACTTGTTAAAAGAAACTAGAATTAAGAAATGCTATGAATGCTAAAGTTGAAGCTAACAATGCTAAAATGCTAATCACTTGAATGCTTGTATCTAATGTTTATGCATTGTGTGTGTGTTGTAACCAATGCTTGGGTTCGCAGGGGTATTTATAGAACTTTCAAAAGATTTTGATTAGCTGATGTGATCAATGGCTGTGAAAATTCCTGGTAGATCAAACGGTAGAAGATGGATAAGACTGGAGAGAAAAATAGAAGAAGAAAAAAAGCAAGATTTGTTTCCTTTTTTGTGAAAGAGATAAGATGAGATGATAAAGATGAATTGTAAAAATAATCTTTTTGTAAGATTTTGGAAAGATTTTGAAGATAAATAATGAATTTACTAAATTCATTATTCACTTATTGGTGACATGGAAGATTTTCTTAATTAAATAGAATATTTAATTAAGATTCAGAGAATAATGGAGGATTTCATAATTAAATGAAATATTTAATTATGATTTGAAAATATATTAAAGATATTTAATTAAATAAATATATTTAATTAATTTTTTTAGTAATGACATGTGGATGAAATTAATTAAATAAAATATTTAATCAATTAGAAGAAATTTTTGAATAGGAGAAAAGAAATATTTAAATTTAATTAAATCAAAAGTCTTAATTAAATTCAAAAAGGCGATAATTAATTAAATAAATAAAAGGGTATTTATTTAATTAATTAAGTAGACATATGGATGTGAAATAATAAAATAAAATTGATTGATTTAATCACGACAGAAGAATAAAGTGAATGAACAAAATAATTAAATTAATTAAATTTAATCATATGTAGAGGACTTTAGAGGATTAATTAAATAATAAAATATTTAATTAAATGCCAGGATTAGACATGACCAATTTTATGCATATATAGACAGTACAATTGGGAAGCTAGTTTGTGTATTCTCTTGCAACAATTGGTGAACCTGATCTTTTATTGAGGGATAGGGATGATGAATGGATATGGACTAAAAGTTCATTTGGGAGAATCTCTGTCAAATCTGTGTATGAAGTTTTGGAATACTCATTGATTTTTTACTGTAGAAAAAAGTATTTCTTGCTTGACATGGAAATTATTCATGATAAGTTGAACTTAATAAGGCCTTGATTCAAGTGTTGTGAGTCATTTTATGCATCCACACTAGGTCATGGATCCTTACAAATTGAATAACATTCTTTTAATGATGTATTGTAAAGGTGTTGTAAATTCTTGTAATGGACTTTCACGCTTTTCTAGACTTAATGAACCCATTTTCCCCTAATTCAACATTATAAAATGTATTTAAATACATATTCACATCAATCTAGAAGGTTTTTGAATTAAACTTAATGTTAAACTAGTGTTTTAATGTGTCTTGCATATTCACATTGGTTCTTGTGCCTTCCTAGGCTATGTGGACCTCATTTTAGTGTTGTAAAGTGTATTTAATTACACTTTCACACTGAATTCTCTGTCCCAAGCCCTAATAGACATTCACATCATCATTAAAATACCCCTATTACTCGATATTGTGTATCCCAATGCTTAAATTGATTAAATAATCAACAAATTCACAATATAAACCTTATTTCTTAACTTCCTAGCATCTTAGTTGTCAAAATGGCCCCTATGGGACCCATTTTCCATGGGTGGAGAATGAGTCCCATTTGGCCCATTTTTGACCTTTGAGGGGGAAATTTTGAAATTTAGGTTTATTATTTTCACATGTTGGCCTTAGGGATCCAATTTTTAGGCTATTAAAGTGAATTTCCTATAAAATCAACTCTTTAAACACTAAATCATAACCATTCTTCATTATTCCATCTCAAGTCAAGCGAGTTAGGGTTTTATCATTTCAAGTCATTAAGATAACAGTTTTTAGACATTCAAGGGTAGATTCGTCATTTTTTGTTGCAGAAATTCAAGATCAAACATCATGGAAAGGTAATCAACTCAATTATTGCATGCTTCATTGCATCCTTTCTCTATTTTGGTTTAATTACCTAAAAGGGGTTTGAGCAAGGAAAACCCCCATGCCCTAACATTCAAAATTTCTCTCTCTTCTCTTGTGTGTTGGCAGATTTAGGCATCTTGGAAGCTTGGAAATAATTAAGAATCAATTTTTAGAGTTGTTTAGGTCTTCTCTTCATTTTCAAAGGAAAAATATCCATCAAAAGTCACTTTTAGGCTTAGAAATCAGAGTTTCAGAAGCGACCACCTAAAGAATTCTAAAGTGCATATCGAAAGCTCTGGATTCCACCTTTGAATATTCAAAAATTCAAAAGTGGACTCATTCACCATGAGTGGTGAATGAGTCCCACTTCTAGGTCAGTTTTTGGGTTTCTGCATTTTTAGATACCCTTTTGTCTAAAATGGGTTCCATAACAATTTTACAAAACTAGGACTAATTTGCCCAGAATGGTGAATGAGTCCCACCAGGCCTAAAAATTAGGATTATCAGCATTCCAAAATTCACTTCTAGTCTCCATCCATATTCCAGGTGCACACTTTCAGTTTCGTCAAGTTCTGCTACAATTTACATTCATTTCTATGTGTTTTTGCATTACACAATGTGTTTTCAAACAAGTTGCATTTCAATAGTTCTACATTCTTAATCAATAAATTTTATCAATTATCTACATTTAGATCATTTCATTTAGTTATAATTTCATCATACATATCTTAGATTGAGTGAACCACCTAGATTTTGGGTGTGGGATCTATCTCTTTTCATTAGGTGAAAGACCCTAATTGAACAAAAGAGGGCATTCTACCAACCATAAAATCTATGGTTCAAATTCAAATGGGGGATTTTAACTGGAAAATGGTTTGGAGAAAGAACCTAATACCTAAATTTAATTTCTTTTGGTGGACAATGGCATATGACAAGATTATCGCTCTTGATAATCTTAAGAAAAAAGGCTTCTACTTGGTGAATAAATGCTACCATTGTAATGAAGCTGAAGAAACTATTATGCACTTGATGTTTCAATGTCCCTACTCACAATAATTTTGGTCTTTCTTTATGAAAAACATGATAATTGATTTGGTTTTCCCTTCTTCGGTTAGGATGTTTATAGAATGTTAGAATTATTGTCCCTATTTGCATAACATCATTATTGATCTATGGAGGAAAGTTTCCTTGTTCTTCACTTGCAGATTGTGGAAAGAATAGAATAATAATTTTTTTAGGGATGCCACAAAGAACAAAAAATAGTTGTTCATGTCTATATGACAATAGTTAAAGGAAAATATTAACTGCAAATATTCTCCTAAGAAAATGCCTTCCTATAAAGAGTTGTGAATTAAGAAACTATGGGGTATCTCACAAGATCTAACTAACATCAACTAGAAAAAACAACTTATTAGGAGTAAAATTTGATTACCTTTGAATTCAAGATAGATAAAATGTAATTTTATATTATTTTTTCAAAGGGAAACCCTATAATGGCAGGAGCGGGAGGAATAATCAAAGATCATCAAGGTAATTTAGTGGTTGGATATGGTAGAGGTCTAGGAATAGAAGCAAACAATATGGTAGAGGCTAAAGCTACACATGGGTGGGATTAAATTGTATGAAGGAAAAAAGCTACACTAAAGTATTTATTGAAGGTGATTCCAAGCTAATAACAAACTATTTAAATAATATGGTTGATGTGCCTTGGGAATTAAAAGACATTCTAGATGTTTGTAAGAAAATTTTGAAATCCTTCTAACAATTAAAAATTGCCCATGTGTATAGGAGAGTAATATGGTCATTGATGCAATGGAAAATATCGTTTTAAGAAAATTGTAGTGGGAGTATTGGAAATTTTCCAACTACCAAGTCAGATAAAAAAGATTATATTCAAAGAAAAATTTGGACTTTTAAAAAATCCTACGTGGATAGAAAGAAATTAGTGTTGATGGAGTACTTGTTGAGCTATCAATTTATTATGTTAATCATTCTCTTGCTCATAATGGTTGTGGGAAATATGGAGAGAAGGGAGTGGGGGTACTCTAATGATGGAAAGAGTACAAAAAATATTTAGAAGCATAAAAGAAATAAGACAAAAAGAAATGATATTTTAGAAGCCTCGTGTAGGATTAAAAAAGGAAAGGAGTTAGAAATATTTCATTAATGAATTTACCCACCCAATCCCCTCAGAATATTGCAAGGTATTATCAACATGATAGTTTTGCATGGGCCATCCCCAATAGTGTGGAGTACAATAAAGAAAGATTAATTATCTTTCTTAATGGTGGGGTGGTTGTCTTTTTCAATAAAAATGGAAGGGAAGAAATGAGTTATTTACAAGTGAATAGTAGGATTTATTTAAAATTATCTCGAGTGAGTTTGAGACATCACCATTTCAAATGAAAAGCTCTCAAGTTACTATTAATGCTAAATTTTTTGAACTTCCTGTGATTTCTATCTTGGACGAGAAGGGTCTAAGAGCTGATTATTTGTAATTGCACAAGGATAGAATTACAAGTGAGAAAACTATGGGATGTCCTAGAAAGAGAATGGAACCAAACAAACATGACTCTCTGAGGAAGAATGCAGAGCTTTGGAGCCTTTTTGAATATATTGGTTTTACCCCATACTTTGAAGGTATAAAGGGATATAGTGAGGAGCTCAGCTATAAATTTGTAAATTCCTAGAGGGACAATGAGGTCGAAATGGGTGGGATCCATTTCATAGTGGATGCTAAACTGATAGCTATTATCATGGGTCTCAAATATTAAGGAAAGAAAATTTCCAAGAAAAGTACAGGGAACTACCAAACCTATATTGATAAAAATTTTGAAGCCAAGGAAAAAGAACAAAGGTTTCAAAATGGCTATGCCAGGTTGTTACTCCTACCTCCTTACCACAATGTTTGTTATTTTACATTATGAAATATTTTACTTTAGAGGGTTAATTTCAGTCTATGCATGGATACCATTTCCCCATCCTTAGCCACATTTGACATTTGGAGAAAATCAATTTTCCTTTTTTCCTCTTTTCATCATTATAGCAGAGCCTAACTAATGGAGTTAACCCACCCCTGTGTCAGGGTTTAATTAGGGCCATCTATAAGTATGTCCTCACCACCACCCCACAAATGAATTCCTTTCATAATCTACTTGAGAACAATTTTTCCCCTAAAAGCTCAGTCAAAATTGAGCTACTAGAAAGCTGATCCCACTCCTCTAAGAAAAAACCAAAAAATCACAAGACCCCTATCCCTAAAAAAGTGGACCCTTTTTGGTTGACGCTCCTCAAAATTACCCTTGAAAAATGCAATACTATTCCCCTCTCTTCTGGTGTTTGTAAGAAAAGAAAAGTGATGATAAAAGAGCCAAGATCTAATTTCCCAACCATTACAATTCTAGATGCTCATGAGATTAGCCCTAAAAGTGGTTCCACCACCCTCGATAGTTGTAGGTCAACCCATCTTGCTCTGGCTACTTCTAAGGTGTTACCTTAATTTCATTCCCCATCTCATTAAGTTTCTGCTAACCCATATAATCCTTTATTTAAACATGGGCAATCTTTTATACCATCATGCTAACTTGGGCAGGGTTTTACGTAGTTTGTTGAACTCCTCACTTTGTCACTCAGGACCCCTTTTGTTTTCTTTCATGCATTACATTGGGCGGTGTTTTGTGTACTTGGTTGAACTTCATCCTTAATGTGATTATTATAATCCTAGGTGGCCTTTTTTGGTCGCGCTCGAACTTGGACGCATATTTCTGAAGTTCTATGAACCTCTTTTATGACTACCTATAGATGTTTGTTTTCAAATGTTTAAACAATAGTTATATGGGGAATGTTGACAACGATAGCTACCACGTGTCATAATTTTAATTTGGGGAAATTAATGCCCATCTGCCCTCATGTTTTTCCATGTAGCTATGGTTAATTAAATAGTAGAATGAAACAAACATTCTTGTAGTGGCAATTTTTGGGGAAGAATTGGAGGACTCGCGTAGTGCGGATTGTCGAAACCACCATTAGAGGTATTTACAGTTTATCCATATAGCCTATTTTCTGAATTGTTTGTATTCAAGAAGTATGTGTTGTCAAAATTCATATTTGAGCATGGTGAGGGTTAAGTATGTGGGTTATGAATATGTGTCTAGCTTAACTTATGAGGGGCCTGAGATTGGTGACACTCGGCTAGGGCCAGTTAACCTAGATGAAATAAGGAATAAATTTAACCAACCCAATCCTCCACCTATCATTGAGACGGTAAGGGGTAGTGGATTAATTGAGCCCACCGCATTTCCTATAGTCATGCAAGGTCTTGAATTAGTGTTGGAGTGCATCAGGAATTACAATTCTCAAACACATGAAGTTAGAACAGAGGACAATAGGTTGGTCCTGAAAATTTAGAGGTCTACCTTCATGTCATGTTTGAGGACTCTAGAGAGGGAAGAATATTTTCCAATGGACATGACCAATTCTCAGATTGAATTTACTAGAAAAAAGGGAATTTATAGGAACGTGATAGCAAAATATTGGCTAGTTAAGCCCAAGAAGGGTAAATCCTAGTTGCCTCGTAACCTACACATGAATCACCTGATAAATGAATTTGTTGACATTGTTGTGTTATTGCATAGGGTTAGGGGCAATGAGAATGTCCACAACTTTGAGGAATGGATGTACTGCTTTATTCAAATTATATTAAGTGGAGAGCAATTCCTGGATTGGGTTGAGATCATTAGTAATTGTATACATGAAATGTTGTCAATCTTTGTTCTGAATAGGTTCTTTTTCATGTCATCCTACTTAATATATTCCCTTGTGAGTACTCGACCCTGGCCCAGATTAAGGCCAAGTGACCTACTACCAAATAAAGTACCTATCTATGACTACTTTGATCAGCTTCAACTTCATAAAAGTTTCTTTCATTTTAGAAGAATTTTTGATACTTTCACTATGAGATTGGTTAGGGAATTCCAAGGATGCCCCACAATAAGATTGTCTCCAGAGGCCATACAGTTTGTGAGTTTCTATGGTTGTCATTTCATCCAGTTTCAAAGGTTTTCCTATATAAGAGTGGGTGGATATGCAAGCTTTCCCATTAAACTTCCCAGGTACCTTGAAGATAAATGGGTAGTCATTGAGGTTAGTAGGAAATTAGCTGATGTGAATAGAATATTCCAAGATAGAAAGAGACTTACCATCAATCTTCCATTTGGATTTGGTGCATACAACTACCAATCCATGTCTAATTCCTTGAACATTGAAGCAGAGATGTCCAAGTATAATATGTCGTCATATGATGAGCGGTTTCCTTTTGACCTGAAGGATTATGTAAAGGAAAATCTAAAATTAGGTCCTTTCAATCATCAACCCAATCTTGAAGACTATTGGGCCAATTTTTTTGATGAATATTAGGTGAGAAGGAGAAGTTGGATGAGGTTGATGGTAGAATTTTTTTTTATTTATGACTTGAAGTGGGATTTGAGGGATGTTATTGAATATGGATCTAAAATGATTGATCCAGTATATACTGAACTCATAGAAAACAGGCCCATACCCGCCATGGATTTGAATTTCAAGGAAAAGGAAACCATCAAGGTGAGAACTATTGATGTCCTAACTAGAACTAAGGAATGGGTAACCAAGAAGAAAAATGAATAGTCTCGCCCTTGTACCAAATCAAAGGACTCACAGAATACTAAAGGTACATCCCAAGGTTCTACCAGTAGAAATTCAACCAGTAATGTCCCTTAGTATTTAGCAACAGGTGCTCAGGGAGGTGGTGATGATGATCCACCAAATAAAAATGTGTACTCACAAACTTGTGGTGATGATATTTTTAATCTACCTATCTTGGAAAAAGGGAATGAAGGAGAAGAGGAGGAAGAAGGGTTACAAATTTTAAATGTTGATTCTCCTCCTTCTCAGGATGACTCACCTATTAGAGAAATAAACCCTTCTCATGAGCCAAGAGTAACTATGACTACAAAAGATAATCCTCTTGTTTCTCAAACTCTGTTTACATCCCCAGTTTTCAAAGCAACTAAGGCTACAACAACCCCAACATCGTTAGAAGACTCATTATCTTGGAAGAGGAAGGCCATACAATCAAGCATACCTAAGAAAGATATGGTAAGCTAGCTGCTACAAAGAACTCCAACCCCTAAGCCTAAGAAACTGAAAACCACTGCCACACTCATAGATGATATTGAATCAGGAACACTTCAGCTAGACATTGCACACCCATCTATGCAGAAAGATGCTTTGCAATCATCAATAGGTGATTTCAAGGTGAATATGGTTGACCTTGGACCACTTACTAGAGATAGAGATGTTCAAATTTTCTAGGTTTCGGAAACCAGAATAGTGGAAAGGTCAAAGAAAGATAAAGAAAGGAAGGATGAGATAAAAGATCAGATTCAAACTTCACTGCTTATTTGAAATCTATTTTTGAGGTTGTTCCTCAACCCATTTCTCAAGTAGAGGATTCTATTGAATCTCTTACTGTACTTGGAAAATAAGCCCTAGAAAAAAAAAAAAATAGGCAGAGTCTAAGCCAAGTCATAGAAGATTAGAGTGACTCCCTTCTCAAGAAGGGAAGCCTTGCTATTTATGAGTCTTTAAAAAATTTTCAAGAGGAAAATACTCTAAGAACTACTTTGGGAGATGATATGATTTCCATTGAGAAGGAAGAGAAATTATGGATTAATTATTAGGTTGAGTTGAAACTCTTGATGAGCTCAAATATGGAAAGGATGGTCACTGATCAAATCATATCCAACGCTTCGGATGCTCACTTTCTATCATGGGCTAAAGGAGTGGAATGGAAATTGCAAGTTTCCAAGCAGAGTTTACAGAAACTTAAGGAGGTCATAAATGAGTGTGATGTCATTTCAGATGAAGCATTGAACTCTTTGATAGCTCTTGGTCTGTTGTAGGATAAAAGTGGGATAAAAGATGATGTGGACGTTAGAATTTTAACCGCTAATTTTTAGAAAACGGTTAAAGAAGCTCTTGATATACCCACTCCTAATGATGAACATTTGTAAAAGCTAAGTGAATTACACTTGGTAACATCCCAGGCTATTGATCACTTGAAGATTTGTGAATAGTGCATGGAAATAGCCAAAGACACCCATCTGACATGGAAGGGTAGGATGAAAAATGTAGCCATATCGTAACACAAAGACTTGATGCATATCTTGGAGACCTTCCAAGCGTGGTGGAAGAGACCTTTGGCGACCCAAGAGGATGGAAATGAAGCGACACCATCATAGTGACTTGACTCTTCTTGATTTCTTTTGTACGTCTTTTGATTAATAGGCTATCAACATGAAGAGGTGAAAATCATTCCCCTATTTAATGATGTATTTGTTTTGATTAATAGGGAAAAATAGGTTTTGAAGGGACCCAAAACCATTTACATTAGATATAAAATGCTGCTCCAAAAAATATTCAAAAGTCTACTAGTAGCAACCCAATAGAAAAAAAACCAACCACCATAGGTACCAAACTGAAAGAAGATAATCAACAACCAGTGGCACCCACCAGCAAAACAACGGATAGAAGACAAACACTAAACAAAAACAAAAAGAAACAAGAAACTAGTTAAGGCCACTCAAAGTTTTGGCCACCTCAAGCTGTTCATTTTTATGTTTTTCAACCATATCCAACTGTTCCTTTTTCTCAGCATCAAAATATTTTTTCCAATTAGCCAAACCTCTACCAACAAGTACCTTGTCATCATCCTTCACAATTTTTTTACCCTTACCCTTTGCCATTTTATCTTTCTCCATGATATCCAAGAAGAAAACCTGATCTTCTCTTAGTTGCCCAATTTTCTTAAAGAGAATTTCCAAGGCTTCTACACTATTCTTAACCGAGGTATGGCTTACCTACAACAATTTTTTGATATCCCCATTAATACCAGCAACCTTGGCCTCAAGGGCCTGCATTCGATCCTCACACAATTCCTTGAAATAATTAAACAAACCTTCTAGTTCCACCATTTTATCAATGAGGATGTTAGACACAGAGGCCTTCTGAACATTCTGCATATTCGCCTTTAAGCCTCTTATTTTAATAATAATTTTATTGAATTCTTGAAAAGTCCATTTGGCCAATTTGAAGGTGCCCATAGCCCCAGCCCTCGCCATGTCTAGCAAGCCAAACATAGAAGTATCATCCTCATCTAGGTATGAAAAATCCTTTGAAAGAGGATCAATCTTCAAGGGTGGATTAATTTTTTTCTTTTCCTCCCCCTCCACATTCAGATCCCCAACATCCTTCACAAGAGACACCTTCAACATGTCATGAACTGGAGAATCCTCCATAGTCATCATTTTATCCATAAAAACCTTACCTTCCTCTACCTCCTTAGGGACAACCCTGATAAATCACTAAAAACCTCTTCCTTTCCTTTGATGGCCTGAGCTAAGGATAGAGATTGGACATGCTCCATAATAAGAAAAATAAGCCCTTCATGGAGGATAGGGGCTCTCCTATTCTTTAGATGAGCATACACTGAGGATTCCAACTAAGATAAAAGGGAGAAGGGAAATAAAATAAACAAACCATGACTGAAGTGATTTAGGAGAGTGAAATGGTGCTCAAGAAGAGCCTTAAATATCCCTTCCAGCATCACGTATCACATCATCACCTCCGCAACCCTAGCCCATATTTTCTTGAGGGAGGTTTTATCATAGCCCTAGCTCTCCAACTTGACCAAATTCTTCCACTCATCATCCTTAAAAAACTGGGTCATCACTTCTTCATTATTCTTTTTGTCTTTGAAAAATTTCCTTCCCATACTTGGTATGCTAGTAATGGTGGAAATAAGGTCTTCATTCACCTCCACCTTCATCCCTTTCAACACTAGCTTGTGGTTATGCCAAAGTGAGACAAACTTGGTAAGAAATTAGGGTCATGACCATGTAATCTCTCCAAAAATGGAGTGAAATTTCCATGACGAAGAATGTTCCAGAGATTCTTCTTCCTCCAAATATCACCGCATGAATGTGGCTCAACTCGGCTTCTATCACCACCCATTGTAGCCCAAATAGAACACACAAAGCCCTAGTGAAAGCTACCCACACAAAAGTGCAAAACCCATAAAACACCCATAAAGCGTACCAGATGGGAAGAAGTACAAGGCCATAAAATCCACAACAACTTATCCATCACCATCATTTCTTACAATGTTTCTAGCATCCTCGAGAATGATCGACCCTTCCTCCCACGAGTGAAAATCACTAAGGCTGATAGCCAAATTGGGAAAAAAATCAGCAAGAGTTTCCTTCCCGATAAACATGAGAGACACAAGTCTCTTCACAAGATTGCAACATCATTAATGTATCCTTTATTAGCTGATCCATGTTCCAACTCGGGAGATGAGTACCATGCAAATAGTTTATGATATTTATAGAATCACCTTCCACCCAAATAGTCTCTTCATGAATGCAACCTCTTCCTCCACGTGATGATTATTCTAAGTACCCAATGAAAGTGCCACTGTGCCAAGAAGTCTACCAAATTTATCTCTTAACACCCCCTGCATCTAGCAGGTTCGAGATTCCCCTTCACTTCCCCATCAAATTTTATTTTGATCCACCTAGCCGGAGGTGGATGCCATCTTGTGTTCTTCCTCACCATAGAGCTAGCCTTGGGAGAGATAACAAGAACCAAATAAATTTTCCAATTCAAAATCACCTTAAGATCATATCCAACAAGGAACATAGCCAAATCACACTGAACAGAGTCAGATCTAATAAGAGTAAAATTCTCTAGAATATCCCAACAAAATTTGATGAAAAGACTCTCAACCTTCAACTTGGATTCAAAAAATATCCTGTTATTTCTTTCTTTCCAAAATCCCCAAGCAATATGAGGGGCCATAAGATCCCAAAGCCCATGCAACATAGGAGAATAAGAAGGCAACTTCCACTAATCATAAAACTTATCCAAGGAGTCTAGAAAGACCCATCCCAAGTCCCAAGGTCTAAGGAACTTGCTCCATAGGCCAAACGAGTAATCACACCCAATGAGGATATGAAAATCATTCTCCCCATTAGCTTCACGGAGCACACACCTATTAGGAATGGAAAACCCCCTCTTGTAGAGATTGTTAATTGTAAGGATTTTACCTTTCATAATCAGCTAGTAAAATACATCCACCTTAGGAATAAGATGATTATTCCATAGCCTCCCACAAAAGGAAAAGACTCTAAAGTAACTACCACTCTCTCCTTCCTAGGAAACACTAGAATCTAAACCTTACATAAGAATTCCTTAATAATCTTCAAAGATGGGTCCCAAAAATCAATTTTTTTTTCAAACCCCATCCTCAGAGTAATTTTCCACCTTGACTCCAAACAACTATTTACATAGGGGAGCAATAGGAGGAGTCCAAGGAAGAGAAATAATAGGGGAATCCCCACACCAAATGTCATCCCAAAAGAGAATACTAGTCCCATCTCCAACAACCACTTAACACCTTTAGCAATCACATATCTATAGAGAAAAATATTCCTCTAGAAGCATGAACTAGATGGGATCTCCTCCGCATAAAGAAAATCCCAAGGCCTATCCAGACCAAACATGTACTTGTTACTCACCATAGGAGACCACCCCGCAACCCCATTCAAGAGCCCCCAGATATTCTTAGCCAAAAGGACCTTATTAAAAGATTTAAGATTTCTAATCCCCAGGCCACCCCATTTCTTCAATTTATAGACTAACTCCCAAGCCACAAGGGGAATCCTAGCTTTGGATTCCACCCCTTACCAAAGGAATCTTCTCATGATCTGTTCCATTTTTTCTTCAAACTTAACAGGCACCCTGAATAAACTCATGGCATATAGGGGTAAATTTTGAAGAGTGGCAGAAATAAGCTAAGTTTTACCAGCCTAACTAAGGAGAGAACCCTTTCACCCTGCTAACTTCCTACTAGATTTATCCAAAAAACTCAACCAAAATGAGTCAAGAATCCTAGAAATGCACAAAGGAAGCCCCAAATATGAGGAGGGAAAATCACCCCAATTACAAGCTAGATTTCTGGCCACCTTGAGCTCAAAGCTTCCAGAGTATTAAGGAAAAAAATATAACATTTAGGATTGTTGATCTTCTGACCAAAAGGATTTTCATAGTCAGCCAACAACCTCTTAACAACCATAGCTTCCTTAACATAAGAATCCCCCATCAAAATAGTGTCATCCACAAATTTACGGTGAGTAATCGAATTACATCTGGAAGATGGCACAAGACCCTGCAGAATCCCAGCCTAAAGATCCTTCTTGATATTATGACCTAAATCTTCCACTATCAGGATGAAAATAAGTGGTGAGATAGGGTCCCCCTACCTCAATCCACACAAGATCTGGAAGAAAGGTGATGGAGAACCATTCACCAAGACAACAAATGAAAGAGAATAAATAAGTTTCTCGATCAATTGAATGAACTTAGAAAAGCCAAAACAATCCAACACACTCAGAAGGGACCTCCAACTAACTCCGTCATAAGCTTTAAGTATATCTAGCTTCAAAAAGAAACTCAGTCTCTTAGAAACATTGATGGAATGGGCCAATTCATGAACCTTAATAATACTATCAAGGATCTACCTACCCTTGACAAAGCCACTTTGCTAGTTTGAAATAAGAAGTGGCAAGCATTTTTGCAATCTAGTAGCCAAAACTTTTGAAAAAAAATTATAAACATAGTTACAAAGGCTAATATGATGAAATTCACCAAAGGTCTTGGCATTAGCTGATTTAGGAGTCAAAACAATGAAAGCGCCATAGAACTCCTTAGTATAATTTATCACATCCTCAACAACAATCTCCCAGCACAACTGAAAGAATAGAAAGGTAAAACCATCAGGGCTAGGGGCCTTATTACCTTCAAACAAAAACAAAACATCTTTAACTTCCAAGGTAGAGGGAATGGCCATCAACTTCTTATTCACAATTTCCAAAACCAAACTAGGGATAGCCTCTAGGGTAGCATCCACACAACCTTGATCCCAAACCAGGTCATCCATCAGAAGACCTTCAAAAATTCTCATATCTGAACTCCTAATATCCTCCTCAGCTTCCAACATTGACCCATCCATACTGATGGAAGAAATTCTATTAGAAGCTCTATGTTTCAAAGCGGTGAGATGAGAGAACTTTGAGTTATGATCCCTAGCTTTAAGCCAAACTGCCTTGGATCTTTGTCTCCAAAAATCCTCCTCCTTGGAGATGATATAATGAAGTTGGGAAAGAAGACCATCTTCCTGAAGTTGAATATCCTCTGATAAGCCCTTCGACTAAATAACATGTTGGACCTCATCCAACTTGTTAAGGATGAGGCTTTTAGAATAAAAAATGTGGCCAAAAAATTCTTTGTTCCACTTTCTAAGGTTATTCTTAACAAAATTCAAATTTTTAGCCACTTTGAACATCACACTACCATCAACATTAATTTTACACCATCTACTAAAACAATCCATAAAGAGAGGGTCTCTAAGCCACATCACTTCAAACCTGAAAGGAAATATTTTCTTACTCCCAATCCTCTCCACCACAAAAGAGAGAGGGAAATGATCTGACCCACAATGCGTAAGAGAGGAAAGGGAACAAGAAAATTCAGCAAACTAGGATGCAGAAGTCAGAGTCTTATCGAACCTAACTTGAATATTATCTACTCCAACATGTCTATTTGACCATGTAATTATCTCCAGAAAGCTTAACATCTAGCAAGGCATTATCACCAATAAACATTTTGAGATCAAACCTGCTCTCAGGGTCTGCCTGAGAGCCACCCACTTTCTCATCATCATACAAAAGAGTGTTTAAATCTCCCATAACCAACCAGGGAAGATCCAGAAAGTTCAACCTAAAGCTACTTAGATCATCCCAGAGCTTCTTCCTATTTCTCTTCAAATTAGGAGTGTATACATTAGAAATAACCCAAGAATAAGAATCCCCGAGGCAAGTAAACTTAGTCTCAACATTATTGAAACCAACAACAACTAGTGTACCTCTCAACAACTTAGCATTCTAGAAGGTGGCCACACCACCAGAAGCTCCATCAGAACTCACCTTGTGAAAACCACAATCTTTGAAAAATAAACTCTTCAAAGCCTCCAACTTGTCCATCTGCATCTTTGTTTCTTGGACCAATAAAATGTTTAGTTTATGATCATGGAAAATATTCTTCAGGAGGTCCTACTTATGCAGGTTATTCATCCCCTTGATATTCCATAAAATGTATTTGTTTTAAAAATTGTCTCTAGACATTATTCTGAAATTTTTTTCTTAGTAATGTGAATGAATGAAATTACCATTTTGTCTATGTGAAATTTGGTTGAGCTTATTGGTTTTCTTAAATTTGTGTGTTTAAGAATACATCTTGCATATCTTATCTTGGTATGAGAAGTGCAGTTCTTACATCTGATTTCATTTTGTATATGGTATTGAGTATATGTTTTATCTTTGTTGATTAATTAGTATTTTTGCTAATATTTTATGTTACTAGTTAAGCACCTGGTAGTTGGAATTTTCTGATATCAGGTTTACCTTTCCTAATTTTTGGTTAAAATCATACATGGTGTTTTACTTTCCTTGTTCTTTAAATTCAGTGCAAATTTTGTGAGGGAGTTGTACCTCGAGAAAAATCTAGAGGATATCAATCTTGTTTAAGGATAGACATTCAGAGTTGTTGGTTAATTTCTTGCACTATGTGGGGTGTTGACTTGTCAATTCTTAAAAGTGTAAATCTGTTAGCCAACAAAGTTTTGGCGACTCTGCTGGGGATTTCATATTGTTATGTTGGTCGCCTTATCCAGGCATGCATCAAAGCAAATTAATCAACCCTAGATTTTCACAGATTCACTAGAGGTGAGAGAAGTAGAGGGAACTCATACCCCATTTTTGAAGCTTTGCAAAGAGTTAATTTTTCTTATATTATTCCCTCTAGGTGAAGGGATAAGAGCTGACCAGCCTCACGTACTAGAACACCTATAAACCACTCTATTGCTCAAATACTTGTTCTACATGAAACTACCTTACCAGTTGCAGTTAACTTTCCCCTCAGCATGGCTAATCCACAACCTGTCCCTTGGGGTGCTGCTATTGGTCCTCTACAATTAGGAAATAACTTGCATGATTTTCCTAAAGGGTCTTGAAAGAATTTTCCTAATTTTAGTGGAGATGGTAAAATTTCACCAAAGGAGACATTGATGCTTTCTTTGTTGCATGCGGTGTTCTCACTGTGTAAGAAGATGTTGTTAGGCTGTTTGTGGAATATTTAATAGATACTATGGCACAATAGTTTTACCAACTACAGCATGGATGCATCGCCAATTGGGCTACTATGCGAAGTAAGTTTGAGGCTAGATTCAAAGGTGTAGATGATGATTTAACGCTGCTAGCTCAAGTTACTCATTTGATAAAGGAGGCAAATGAACCCATGAGAGATTTTGTAGCCAAGTTTAATAGAATAATAAATAGGATCTTGGTTGATAAAAGACATTCTATAGAAACACCAAAATGTTTCTTCATCAATGCACAACATCTAGATATTGGCCTTCTTCTTAAAAGGTAGCCAAAAAAAATCTTGAAGCTACACAAGCATTGGTCGTGGAACTGGAGGATGATTTTATTTCTTCTGGAAAATGGAAAAAGGAGTTGCACAATAGTAAGGAAATTCGTACCACTTCTTCTGATCCTATGATTCAAAGATTAGCTAATGATATAATTGCTCTCAAGAGACAGATGCCTAAAGGTAACCACCTTTATCAAGATATACCTAGGAAAGCTAATCTTCAACCAGTGAATTAAACTTTTCCTTTTCCTCTGACACAACAAAGGTTGGCAATTGAATCCCCTCCTCCTGATAAAAAGAAGAATATGTGTGTCCTCCATCTCACAGCTAATCATGATGGTGAAAATTATCCTAAGATGAATATTTTTATATAATTAACTACTACTAAAGAGGTCATTGAAGAGGTTTCGAAGGAAAGCACATCAACCAATCAATATGGCGACTCTACAAATGGATATTTAGAATATGAACCTGATGATGATCGAGGAGGAGATGTATACATCACCTTGGATGATACTACTTATGCTACTATCACTAGAATTCAACAACATTTCAATCAAAAAGGTATTCCTAATTCTCCAAAAAATTCATACTCACAAAGGCTAGTGCAACCTCAAAAGGAAAAAAATGCTTCATCTAGTATAGTCAATAGTTATTCAAGAAATCCTACTATGTCATCCTCTGAAGGTCAATTTGGGGCTTTTGATATCATATAATTTTGTAAATCTACCATGATTCAGGTATCCCATGTCGAATATTTAAAAATGAATCCTAAAGAACAAGATAGGTTGATTGAATATGTTAGGCCACAAAATTTTGAATTACTTGCAAGCTTAGATGAAACAATAGTTAAGTCTCAAGATCTAACTACTAATATTGTATCCTACATTAGAGCATCATCTTCATCACCCTCTGATGAAAAACCATGTCCTTTCTATGTCTCTTTATTTTTGAATGGATTTAGGGTTAATAATTGCATCATTGATTCAGGTGCCTCTAATAATGTTATGCTTGCACAAACTACTAAAGCTTCAGGATTAGAGATGACTAAAAAATTTGGAAAATGCTACTGGATGGATTCCAAGTAGGTTCCCTTGGTGGGACAGATTAAGGATGCTCAAGTAGCACTTGTTGCTTACCCTAATAAGTGACTCAGACTCACCATACTAGTTACAAACATACCTGCTAGCTATGGTATGCTCCTAAGCATAAGCTTTTGCAAAGATTTGGGTGGAGAAATAAAGCTAGATTGGTCATATGCAACCATTGCTATTGGTAAAGAGAAGGTGTGCCTCAAACCTAAATCAGAAGAAAAGGTAATAGTGTTCAAGTTTGAAGACCCTAAAGCTCAAATTATATATGAAGAGAATGAGTTTGGGAACTATATGCTTTTCTCTGGTGAAGAAAGTGAAAATGTTTTAAGTGCTTCACATCTAGAACCTAAGCTCTAGACAATGGAATTTGATGGAAGTTGTTCCCACACTGGTTTAGGAGCAAGTGTTGTTCTCATTTCCCCTTCTGGTGAAAAATTCCCTTTTGCATATAAGTTGGAATTTGACAACACTAATAATACCACTGAATATGAAGCTCTTTTTTTGGGTCTGATGGAAGCTAAGGGTATGGGAATTAAGATGCTCAAAGTTTTGGGAGATGGTGAACTCATAGTTAAGTAAGTGCGAAGTGTCTTCACCATTAAGAATGAAAGGATAAAGCATTATAGGAATCAAGCCTGGGATGCTAGTAATAACTTTGATGCTTTTTCAATTGAAGCCATTCCTTGGGAACTTAACAAAAAAGTTGACTCGTTAGTAGTCTCAGCTTCTTTGCTCCTTCCACATCCTAAATTCAAAGATAAACTCTATATAATTGAGTTAATATATCAACCAAGTGTCCCTAATAATGTCAACCATTGGCAGGTTTTTGAAAATGATAATCAAATCCAAAATTTCCTAGAAAATGCTGGAGCTTTTGCTTAGATATTCTTTGAAGGAAGTGATCATCAATGTAAGGGTTTCTATCCAGATGATGTAACTGATTCCTAGGATAAGGTTATTCAATGAAAGGGGAATAAAATACCCAAAGGTTTGGTTTCTCTGGAAGATTTATTCGATCGTCATGACCATTCCATCAAGAAAAAAGATGAGTAATTTTGTTACACACTTTGATGGATTTGAAGCAGTGAACATTGGAGATTATGTTTCTCCAAAAATAATATATATTGGTAAGTGTTGTTCTCCAAAAGAAAGAGAAAAACTAATAGCCTTGCTGACCAAGTATAAAGAGGTATTTTCCTAGTTATATGATGATTTGAAGAATTTTATGAATGGAAAATTTCAACATCATATACCACTCAAGGGAGGGAAAAATGCCTTCAGGAAAAAAACAAAGGAATTATAATCCCATGGTAACTGATGCCATCTTCAAGGAGATTGAAAATAATTTTAAGGAAAGGATCATATACCCTATACATCATTCAACTTGGGTGGCAAATATTCTTCTAGTGTGCAAAAAAATGGGGAAATTCGAATATGTGTTGATTTTAGGAATCTCAATCAAGCATCATTGAGAGACAATTATCCTTTACCTAACATGGATCATATATTGCAAACAGTTACTAGTTTAGAGATGATGTCCATGTTAGATGGCTTTTCAAGATATAATCAGATCAGTGTCTCAAAAGAAGATCAACATAAAACTACATTTACTAAACCTTGGGGAACTTTTTCTTATAATTAAATGCCATTTGGACTTATTAATGCAGGGGCCACATTTAAACGCGCAATGGATTTGTCTATTGGTGACATTCAAAAAAAAATTATAGTCATCTATCTTCATGACTTGACAATATTCTCAAAGAGAAGGGCTAATCATTTCCAAGATCTGGAGCAAGTTTTACAAAGGTGTGTAGAACATGGCATTTCCATGAATCCTAAGAAGTCTAATTTTGTTGTTACAAAAGGAAAAATATTAGGCCACATTGTGTCTAAGGAAGGCATCAGAATAGACCTAGATTGAGTTAAAGCCATCTTGCAACTGAATCTTCCTTCAAGCCGAACTGGTGTGAAGTCCTTTGGCCAGGAAAATTTCTTGAGAAAATTTTTTCTAGACTTTTCTGAGATTACTAAGCATATTGTAGATATGATGAAGGAAAAACCAGGTTTCAAATGGAATGAGGCTAGGAAGAAAGATTTTGAAAATAGTAAGGAAGCAATTTCCTGAGCCCTAATTTTAGTTAGTCCAGACTTAAAAAAGATTTCATTATTTATTGCTATGCTTCAGAACACACCACGTCTGCCATACTTTTATAGGAGAATCAGGATAAATTCCAAGAACCTATTTCTTTCATGAGAAAACCATTGAAGAAGCATGAAATTAATTACTCTCCTATGGAAAATCATGCATTTTTAGTGGTTAGAGTAGTCAAGCAATTCCGGTTCTATATTCTTTGCTCGCATTCGATGGTTTGTGTACTAGACCCAACCGTCAAAAGTATATTGACCCAACAGGATCTTGACTACAATAGGAGAGGTAGCTAGATAGCAAAGGTACAAGAGTATGACCTGGACCTAAATCCTACTAAGTTAATAAGAGGAAAATGGCTTTATAAGTTGATGGCAGAAAGCTTGAAAGAAGAGGAAGAAAGTGAAGATTTTCCATTGGTATTAACTATTAGCCTGGAAGATGAATGGTTCTATGATATTGCTTATTTCCTTACTTATGAGAAATGTCCAAATCATCTTTCAAGAAAACAAAAAAGGAATTTAAAGCTGAAGGCAGCTAAGTACGTTATCTGGGATGACACCTTGTACAAGAGGGGTATAGATGGAACATTTTTGAAATGTGTTGATAAAGCTCAACAAGAATGACTACTTAACCTCTTCCATAACAAGGCCTATGGTGGTCATTTCTCTTCTACTATAACTACTTTCAAAATCCTAAGAAATGGGTACTGCTAGCCTTGGATGTTTAAGGATGCCTATCACTGGGTTGGTAAGTGTGATAAATGCAAATTATTCACAGGAAGACCTAAATTAACAGCCTTGTCGCTCAAGCCTGTTGTTATTGATGGACCATTTCAGTAGTGGGAGCTTGATTTTATTGGTCCAATCAGTCCACCATCTAGCACAAGTCATACTCACATTATTATAGCTACTAATTACTTCACTAAATGGGTGGATGCAATTCCAATTAAAAAAACCACTTCTGAGGTAGTATGTGATTTTATCAAAGAAAACATTTTGGTCAGGTATGGAGTTCCACATAAATTAGTCGTTGATAATGCCACCAATTTTTCATGAAGTGAATTCTTACTTTTCTACTATGACTATGGAATCTCTATTTCCCATTCAGCTGATTATTATCCATATAGAAATGGTCAAGCAAAGTCAAGTAACAAAAAATTGATAAATATTATCAAGAAGCTAGTCAGTGACAATCAAAAGGACTAGCACAAAAGGTTATATGAAGCTCTGTGGGCAGATCAGACAACTTTGAAACGAGCTATTGGAATTACTCCCTTTGAATTGGTTTATGGAGTGGAGAGCACACTTCCCCTTTTATTGGAATTTCCAGTGTGAAAATTACAAACTACTATAGAAGAAGTTGAGTTTAGTGATGCTTTAGAGAAAAGGATTTATACCTAACCAAGTTGTAGGAACAACATGAAGAGATGGTTGACAAGATAATTGTACATCAAGCAGAGGTCAAGAATATTTTTGACAGGAAGACCCGAACTAGAAAATTCATGCTCGGAGATTCAGTTTTGTTGTGGGATAAACGTAGAGAACCCAAAGGTTTCCAAAAAAAATTTGATTCACTTTGGATTGGCCCTTTCAAAATCATTCAAGAACTCGAGCCTAATACATTTTAGCTGGCATACCTTGATGGGACCCCCCCATTCCTTATAATGGGCAAGATTTTAAGTTATATCAACTGTGATGGCCTTCATTACCTCCCCTTATTTGTACATAGTTAGATTAGGTTTTGTTTTTGGTTTTGTTTTCCCCTATTGTTTTCTCAATACTAGAGAGTATATCTTACTTTGACTGACTCTGATGCCTAATAGATAAGAAATTGATCCATTTCCATTAAATCTAGGTTCATTGCTTCATCCTTATTAGTCTTCATCCCCAGTTTGAGCCAATGTTACCTTAATTTCATTCCCCATCTCATTAAGTTTCTGCTAACCCATATAATTCTTTATTTAGATGTGAGCGGTCTTCTATAGCATCATGCTAACTTGGGTGGGGTTTTACATAGTTTGTTGAACTCCTCACTTTGTCACTCAGAACCCCTTTTGTTTTCTTTCAAGCATTACATTTGGTAGTGTTTTGTGTACTTGGTTGTGACTAATGTGAGGTCATTTCGGGATCACATGTGATCAAAGAATGAAGTTGCAATGTGAGATTGATTTGGGATCACAAAACAACTCAGATGTGAGGTCGACTCTGGATCACATCGGACAAAATAAACAAAAGGCCTTTGAACATGAGGTCGATTCGGGATCACATCCAAAGTGAGAGATAAGAATCTCAAGAAAGGTTGCCCCAAGAGAAGCAATTGATAAATTGATAAAGTTGAATCAAGGATTGAAGTTTGATAGGTACTGCCCATTGATAGAAATCAAATGAGATAGAGGAGAAATAATAGAATTGAAAAATTTGATCAAATCAAACAAAAGATAAGGTTCTTGATGTAAGATGAAAAATATAAGAATCACAGAACCCAGGTAGATCAGCAAAGAAAATTATGCCCTAAGGTTGAATTAGAAGAAAAGTGGGGTGAAATCGAATGGAAGATAGAAGTTTGGAAGAAATGGAAAGAAATGGAGAGAAGGAAGAGAATGCTGCCTCAATAAAGAGGATGCATCAAAATCAATCAACTATTTAAGATAGGGAATTTGATTGAGATCATGAAAGAAGATAAGGAAATGAAGAGCGTGATCACAGTTGATGAAAAATCCACAAGAAAGATGAAGGAAACCCTCTCAAACCCATAATACAGCCTAAAAGTGCAAATTAACATGAAGTCTAAATAATGCAAGCTACATGAAAATGCAAAGGTGTACTTGCAATAGGGTAACATAGGTTTTTGTGTGTTCATCATTCATTAGAGAATGTAAGAGAACTTATTTTCATCATTGGGCCATTATTACCGGACATCGGACAATCACACAATCATCACTAGTCACAAACGCAACTATGAAGATATGAATGTGATTTATATCAGCTTGGAATGTGGAAAGATTCTAACATGAGCATCAAAGACATGAAGGTCAAGATGACTACAATGTTAGCTTACCCAATTTAATGTAGCAAAACCATGCTCGCATCAAGACATAAATGCCAGGATTACCATGAGAATGGTTGTGCAAAAACATTCAAGGATGATGCCATAAATATCTTAAGTGTGTCAAGGAGACAACAAGAGACATTGAAGAGGTTCAAGACAACACCCACAAGCAGAAAGCAAATAAAAACATGCCCCATGCCCCAATTCCTCTAGCTATGCATCACGGAGAGACTTATTAGACAAGGACACTCAACGAAAATCAATATCAGTCAGCACACAAAGAAAAGATCATGGCATATCTCAAGCATTAAGTGTTGCAATTAAAAAAAAATTTAAGTGTGTAAACTGATACTGAGTTCCGAGGATAAGGATCGAATGCTTGCAAGTAGGTAAGATCACATGACCGAACTGGATAAGACCAAACTGATAAGTGTTGAAAAACACACGATGTCAGGGGTTGTGTTGAAAAACACAGTTGGGTTAGTGTTGAAAAACACCGTTTGCGAGGTGTCCTAAAGACAAGCATAGCCAAGAGACCAAAGCTAACACAGTGATGCCCCTAGACAAAGACAAAGGGCCAGTTTCCAAACCAAGGCAATAAGGACAAAGGCATGATGGAGAAGGCTAAGTGTCAAGGTGCATGCTAAAAATAGGGATGCAAAGGCCTCAAGTAGCGCCTATTTCCAATTTTTCACCACTTGGAAGAATTTTTTTAGGACTTTTTATATATATATATATTTTTGTATTTTTGCTACCAAGGCGCCTGTTTCCAGGTTTTCACCAAGGCACTTTTTTCTTTTTCTTTTTCTTTTTTTGAATTTTTTGAATATTTTTTTTGTATTGTTTCAGCATCATATTTGATTTTTTTTGGATTTTTTGACAATATATCAATTTTTTTTTTGTAATATTTTTCAATACCATATTTGAATTATTTTGGATTTTTTTGACAATATATCAATTTTTTTTTTTTTGTAATTTTTGCAGTATCATATATCAATTTTTTTGGAACTTTTTTCAGGGTCATAATTATATACAATGGATGCCCCCAGACAGAACGGGCATCAAGGATAGAACTTCTTCAGGTGCAAAACATTGATAGGCTCAGGGAGCTGCTCCCCCTCTTTAGTAGATAGTAGATAGGCACCTATGCCAAAAGCTGCTGTGATGATGTAGGGTCCAAGCCAATTAGGTTCGAATTTTCCCTTCTGTTCTCGATTCTGTTGGTTCTTAGGATTCTCTCGCAGGACAAGATCTCCTACTTGGAATTCTCTAGGGTGAACCTTTTTGTTGAAGGCTTTGGACATCCGCTTTTGATAGACCCTCATATGGTCAAATGATGCTTTACGCTTCTCATCAAGAAGTTCCAATTCTTACAATCTCATGGCGCGATAGTCTTCATCTGTAACTAGACCTTTGAGAGAGACCCAAAGTGATGGAATCTCAACCTCTAAAGGTAACACTGCTTCAGCGCCGTATGTGAGGGCAAAAGGAGTAGCCCTAGTTGGAGTATGAATACTCGTTCTATAGGCCCACAGGGCCGGATTTATCTGTAGGTGCTAGTCTCTACCATTCTTATGAACTGTTCTATGCAAAATCTTGAGAATGGTTTTGTTTGAAGCCTCTGCCTGACCATTTCCTTGTGGGAAGTAAATGGAGGACCAATGTTGCTTTATCTTGAATCTTTGGCAGAGTTCTTTAAAAGGTTCTTGTTTTAGGCCCGACCTCCATTGTGAGTGACAGTCGAATGGCACTCCATATCGGCCAGATGATATAGTTTAAAATAAATAAAGACAATGTCTTTCTTGAGCAATAGAAAGTGCGACTGACCTCTACCCATTTTGTAAAGTGGTGGTAGCGGTGATATTAGACTTATACACGATGAGTTGGGATGAATCTTCCCAACAAGATCAAAGGCCCATCGCTGAAATGGCCAGTGAGATATAGAAGGAATTAGCTCCCTACCTGGAGCATGTATCAGGTGTCCATGTTTCTGACATTTTTCACAAGACTTAGCAAATGCTCCTGCATCTATCTGCATTGTAGGCCAATAGTACCACTTCAGCAACCTTCTAATATGGAAAGACCATTAGAGATGTCCTCCACGCACTTATGCCCTCGTGGATGTCAACTAGCGCTTGATCAGATTCCTCCTTTTCTAAGCACCTAAGAAGTGTTCCATCTAGACCCCTCCTATACAAATCACTAGAGATGAGGGAATGGCGAGAGGCGTTGCGGATAAGGTTTCTTCTTTCAGATCGGTTAAATGTATCAGGGATGATGCCATCACGAAGATATGAGTAAAAAGCACCATAGCGGGAGGATTCATGATTGACAAGGGTACAAATGATATGGCTTTCAGGTGAGTCAAATATGGGATATCGTAGCTCTTCCACCAGGAATTCATATCTGGACTTATGTTCCTCTAACTGAAGAAGTGAAGCAAGGGTGGCCATAGCATCAGCTGCTTTGTTCTCAGCCCTAGGGATTTGCTGAAAGGTGACAAAAGTAAAATACCGTCTTAATGAATCAACCATTTTTTTGTAAAGTACCAACTTGTCATCTTTTGTTTGGTATTGTTCATTGACTTGGTGGATGATCAGCTGAGAATCCCCATAGATATGTAGTTCTGTGATATTCCACTCTATGGCCATTTTTAGTCCATTTGTCAAAGCCTCATACTCAGCTATGTTGTTTTTGCATGGAAAGAGTAACTTGTAAGATTTAGGAATAGTATACCCATGAGGAGAAACAAACAACACACCAGCTCCATAACCATTTTGCATGTAGGAACCATCAAAGAATAGTTTACAGGATCTTTGAGTCATGTACATGGTGCTCATCTGGAAAGTTGAAGCTTGAGGATGGGCATATTTATCTTGAATGAAATTAGCGGGTTAGTCACGCAATGGCTTGGCCTTTGAGTTGCTGGATTCAATATACTCTATGTCCAAGGTCGAGAAGAATCATCATTCGTTTAGCAAGTCTGCAGGTAGGAAGCTGACTTTCACCAGAACGAAGTATTTGGGGAGGATCGAGATTTTTGCACTTTATGGGGTGCCATGGTGTCATGACATATCAGTCAATGCAATTTTTGAGGAAGCAAACCTCTTGTGAGACGAAGCTTTTTCAATACTAGTATAATTAACCTCATAAGAAACAAGAGTCGCGACTAATATAATATATGGCCCTTTCTTTCCCTTGTTCATCTAATTGGAGCCAACAATGCCCAGTGAAGATTCGATGGTAGGACATATAAAATGAGAGGTTTTCCTGGAATGGGAGGCATTAAAATGGGAGGATTTGCCAAGTATTCTTTAATTTGATCCATGCTCTTTTTGCAATCCTCATTCCAGACACATTGAACACCTTTATGCAATTTTTTGTTGAAAGGTTGTGCTCTATCTGCCAATTGTGAAATAAACCTCCTTATGGATTGAAGGTGCCCTTGAAGACTCCTCATTTGGCTGACATTTTTGGGAGGTGGCATGTTTATAATGGCTTGAACCTTTTTAGGGTCCACTTCTATTCCTTTAGCTGAAATGATGAATCCCAATAATTTGCCAGAAGTAACACCAAATGCACACTTTTTTGGGTTTAATCTTAGTTGAAATTGTTCCATGCGATCTAGAATCACCTCTAAATTAGCCAAATGTGTTCCTCTTCTCTTAGACTTAGCGAGGGTGTCATCCACATAATCTTCCATATTCTTATGCATCATGTCATGGAAGATAGTTGTCATAGCTCTTTGGTAAGTAGCTCCTGCATTTTTCAATCCAAAGGGCATGACATTCCAACAATAAATTACTGAGGCATGAATCTGATCTTTTCAACTGATCCTCGAGGAGCTATCTTGATACGATTATACCGAGGAAAAACCATCCATCAAAGAATAGATCATATCCTGTATCATGTCCACTATGTCTATGTTAGGAAGTGGAAAATCATCCTTTGGGCATGCTCTGTTAAGATCTCTAAAGTCTGTGCAGATTTGAATGGTTTTATCATGTTTAGAAACAGGTACAATGTTGGAAATCCAGTCAGTATAGTCTATGGCTCTAATGAATCCTGCACCAAGGAGCTTTTCTAATTCAACTTTCACTAAAAGAGCTATATGAGGGTGCATTTTTCTCAACTTCTGTTTGACTGGTTTCACACCTGGAGCTATGGATAAATGATGCATAATGAGATTAGTGTCCAACCCTGGCATGTCTGAGTATGTCCATGCAAAGTTAATTTCCTTCTTTTGGAGGAACTTAGTATAAGCTTTCTTTTCTTCAGGTGATAAAGATTTAGCCAAGTGTACAATTTTTGAAACTTCCTCTGTGCCCAAATTAACAGCTTCTGTAGGTTCAACCAATACTGATGATCTATCCTGGAAATAGCTTGGGAGACTATCAAGTACCTCATCCGTAGGTGCCTCTGGGAGGTTTTCACCTTTGGATATGTCTTTTATTTTTACTTTTTTTGGTTCTGACACCGCCACATAGTGGTTTTCGACATCAGAACTCTTATTCTTTTTTTCTTTTCTTTTTATCTTGTGACTAAGGTACTTGATGTCAGGTTCTGTCATACTGGTAGCCGATTCACTGGTGGAAGAGACTACAGGTTCAATGGCATTTAGATAGCAGGTGATCTCATAGTCATTGTGAAATGTCAAGAGTTGAGGCTCTTGGTACCATTGAGACCAATCAATAAGGTTGGGGTAAACAAGGGGTAGGTTGATGACTGGTTCAAGATTAAGGATATAGGTGGTGTCATCTCTGGTGACTATAGAATTGGAATCTGTCAAGTTTCCCTCTAAAGTGTCTAAATCAGAATTTATCCTAGCAAGCGAAGAATCGTCTACTAATGCGACATGTGGGTTCCGATCTTCTAATCTAACACATGACTTGTCAGTTACATCAGGTTGAGAACTATAAGTGTGGACAACATCCATATCCAAATCAACTGTTGCATCTGAGAGTGAATCCCATTCAAACTCATGAGAGTCTATTTCTGAATTATTGTTGGAGCCTCATGATGTAGAAGCCTCAAGATTTGGAAGAGGCTCCTCTCCTCTAGCAATTTGCTCAATCACAAAATTATCTGAATTATCACCATCCATTGCAGCTGGGATGGAGACACTATCCATAGTCAATCTTGCATTCATAAAGTCACTATCTATTGCAAATGAGATAGGAGGACTATCAATCATTAAATCTCTTGAATCTTCCCAAAGGAGATTTGTTGAAGGTATCTAATCATCTGTTATGTCTTGTTGATTGGTCAAATCTGGTACATATTATGTGTCATCTTTACTATCCCGCCTATCAAAAATGGGGACAGTGCATTTATTGTTGTTCATAAAGCCTAGGCCAACCGGTTTCTTAGACTTATGTGCAAAAAGATCATGATTGAGTGGTTCGGCTCTAGCATCTAACCTGTGACTAAGAGGGCCATATCCTGGATAACCCATCTTCTTGACAAAAGTATATCCTCTCCCATAGGACTTAGGAGAGGGGGAGAAATTTTCATTGTGCTAGTATTTCTCCTCTTTGTATATCCAATCTCGAATAGCTACTTCCTCTTTTTCATCTTGTGGTAGTGCGAGGATTCTTCAATGTCTTTTAAAAGAGTCAAGTTGATACCCCATGCCAAGGTCTACTGACTTAAATTTGTTTTGACAGTCTGCTAAAGTTGTTTCATAATCCTCTGCTGCTCAGTTAAGAGGGACATGAACATTAGCTGAGATTGAGTTAATTGATAAGGTGTTATCCCCTGGTATGCAAATTTCTATTCCATTGTAGGGGAACTTAACACACTGGTGGTAGGTAGATGACACTGCCTACATATCATGAATCCATGGTCTACCCAGTAAAATGTTGTATGCAAGGGGTCGAGTATCAACAATTTGAAACAAGATATCTTTTTCAACTGGGCCAATCCTGACAGGAAGGACAGTAATCCCTTGAGAACTTAGTTACGCCTCATCATAGGCCTTTATGGTGATCTTCTTTCTGAGTGTCGATCACTTGCTCTGGAATGGCCAAAGTTTTCAACAAATTCAAAGGGAATGGAATATTTAACTTGACACCTCCTTCGATCAACAACGACTACGGGTTTATGAATCATGACTTCAATGTGAAGGGAAAGATTATTGTGGATGGCTTAGGGATTTAATCATCATCTTGAGGTAGTAATGGGCTAGTATTAATGATTCACCATGCCCAGGAGGTGGTCTATATCAATGTTATTTAGGGACATTTCTTTATGCTTAAAAGCGTCCTCAAGGATCTGCTTATGTCTAGGGGACAACTCTAGAAGCTCTAAGATTGAGATTTGTGCTGGAGTTTTCTGTAACTGATCTACAAGATTGTAGTTTGGTTTGAGAGTAGTGGTGGACTTTATAGTGACATTCTTGGATGCCACTTGCTTAGATTTGTTGGATGGACCTGAACTAGGCCCTCTGAGAATAATAGGGGCTTGACTCCTGGTAACAACATTAAGGGCTTGGGAAGATAACCTAGAATGAGGACCTCTCAGCACCACAACAGGTTGGTTGTCAAAAATAGGGGGAGAGTCATAACAATGCGGGTCCTTACTCCTTATCATATTAACACTTGGCTCCACAACTTCAAGCATGTTTATCACATTTTCTGCCGCTGTATAGGTGTAGTTGATTGCAACTTTGCCATTCTGTGATTTAGAGGTTTCCCCCTTGTCATAATTAGGAAAAGGTTCCTTAAAAGCCTTATGATCGGCATTGGTATTTAGGCCATCAACTTGAAGCTTTCCACTTTCTATAAAATCTTGGATGATATGTTTTAATCTCCAACATTTTTCAACAGTATGGTAGGGGGCCATTGCAAATTCTGAGAATGCCTTGTCATCCCACCAATGTGGCTTAGGATCTGGAATGTGAAATTTTGCAGGATCCTGAGGATGTGCCAAGTTGTTAGCAATGAGAGTTTTGAGAATATCCTCATATGAGTCACCCAATTTGGTAAATTACCGCTTCTAGTTTTTGGGCCTCTCCTGATATCTTGGTTTACTTTCTTGTTGTGGAGGTGCATTAAGCTTCATTGCTTGCACAACCTTAGTCAAATTAAGAACACTTTGATCTCTTGATTGGGAAGAATCCACAACTCCATCATTGACAGCTTGTTTGTTTTTGTTCCAATTGTTGTTCTTCCCTTTATCCTTATTGTTGTGTTGACCATTGTTGGTATTATTGTTATGTCTGGTCAAAATGCCTTGTTCTTTTAGAACATCTGAATCTGACATCTGGGTTTCAATCATGGTATAGAAAGACTACCTTTTTGATCTCATGTCTCATTTTAGGCACCAAATTACTAACAAGTATGTCAATCTTTTCATCCTCATGGATCGTCCTAGGATACCTAGAGCATTGTCTCCTCCACCTTTGCAAGAAGGTAACAAAGGGTTCCCCCTGATTTTGTTTCAAGTTGCATAGGTCCAACATAGTAACAGGTCTTGACAGATTATATGCGAAGTGTTGAACGAATCTATGAACAAGTTTTCTAAAAGTCTTGACAGGAGGAGTGATATTGGTAAACCATTCCATTGCTTGTCCTTTAAGACTCCTAGGGAACAACCTCATCAAATAGGAGTCATCCTGATGGAATTCAAAGCTCATAGTATAAAACTGACGCACATGGTCGTGTGGATCACCACTGCCATCATATTTATCGTATTGTGGGAATTCCACCCTCTTTGGAAAATATTTCATACTCACACTCTTGTCAAATGGATTAGGACAAATTGAGTCTAGTGAGAATGAGCTCTTAGGTTGCATCATTTTCTCCATCGTTTGCTTCATTT